>CATIWM010190477.1:0-11907 GCA_949671775.1 Mallotus repandus
TTATTTTCAATTCAACTTTTTCTTAAAATAGATTAAACATCTAAGTCTTAAACTAACCTTAATTCAATTTGAAAGTACCTTTAAAATCATAGATTTTCCTCTTAGATAAACCTATAATTAATTGGGTAAAATTAACACCAAGTTTTATAGCTCTCACAAATAAGTGTTTCTTAAACTCAATTTTCAGTCCAAATTTTTAATCAATATTAGTGACTTAAGTGTCTCTCAACTAAGTAAGTAACTAATAGGTTGTTGTTTGAAGAAAATAGAACCTATCTCTCAATCAAGTTCTAAAGTGTAAATTCAATCTAAGGGTGCCCAATCCACAGATGGCATTAAGAACCCTAAAAATCTATTTAGCTACACATGTTGAAAGGAAGAGAGCAATATGAAGCAAAAAAGAAATAGCCAATCATTATTAAAAGAAATTAATAACAAATGAGTTTAATAAAGAAAATCCCCTTTGTTTCAAACAACTGCAATGGAAAGTCTTGTTCCTTCAAAACTTCAAAACTAATTCTATAACTCAACATGAACAAGAACTTGAATCAAAACTAACTTTGATTCTTTAAAGTGAAAATTTAAAGAAAACTAAGACTAAGATAAAGATTGTTTTTTCTCTTATGAAGGCCCCCTGTTTATAGTCGCAAGCCTCTAACAACTTTGAGGTTTGTTATAAGTCAAATCTTATAAAATCCCATCAATTCATCAGCTCAAAATTTAAATTTAAAAAGTTGTTGTAATAGCTTGCACAGTTGTGCACACCCACGCACGTGGCTGTATAAGAACAGTCTTCTTTGTGCTAAATCAGGTTGTGTGGCTGTGTTGCAAGGTGCGCATGGTTATGTCAGCTTTCCAGTAATCATGCATGGTTGTGCAAGAACAAGCTGCCTTTAAGACTTTACTTTTCTTTAAGAATTTGACTTGTTGTAACCTCTATATCTTCATCTTACTTTTTAAACTCCCCAAATCGCTCTAAAGATCTCCAAGGCATCTTTATTTCAAAATTCAAATAAAGATTAACTAAATAAACTTAAAAATCAACAAAAATTAATTAAATCCTAATAACTAAACAAAATTAACAAAAATAAATAAAAGATATTTAAATGAACTAAATTAATTAAATATGCATCTAATTAGATTCTAATTCCATAGAAAATAGTGTTCAAAACAAAAGATTTTTCACACTAATAAAATTCCCCTACACTTGAGTCTTTGCTTATCCCCAAGAAAATATGAAAATAACCTATTCATATAAAGAATCAAAATAATCAACTAGTTTTAACTTGACTAACCATTCTAATCTTACTTTAATATAAAGTTTAAAAACCATAAATTAAAATAATAACTCAAGGTCAAGGATGTAGCATTTACTGTGTGAAGAGCAAACTATTCCATTAAATTCATGAAAATGAACAATTAACACCCAAGAAAAATGAAAGTAAATAGGAATTATTTCTATATTTAGGTAGTCCATAATTCACACATACAAAGCATCCATATGGCACTCATCTTATTTTTTTAATCAAAGTCTTCCCAATCTCAGTTTCCCCTACCTTTCCTGCACTACTCAATGTGTGTACCTCTAAAAAGGGTCCTTTGGATACTTTTACTCTGTAATAGAGCATTGGAGTAAAAGGAGAATAAGAGTTTAAATTTAAGTTTTCAGCTCCAAATGAGTGCGTTTTACTCTCCATCTCAATTTTTTTTTTAGAGTGTAGCTCATATGTGCCTAAATTCATATGAACTGGACCCTCCTAAGAGAAGAAACTTAATTCCTACTTACAAGCATCTTTCTCAAATATCAAGCATCCAAGTTCAATAAGTCAATGGAATAGTAAGCCTTAAGTTCATTAAAAATAAAAAATCCCTAACCACAAGTCATTTTTCTAATTTAAAAGTCAAAATAAAACATTAAAGGAATATTATCACACTTACTCAAGAAAACCATCTCTGATAAAATAAGATCTTCATAGGAATAGAAAAACTCAAGTAAAATGAATCTAATAGTACACATAACTTCAATTTATTGAAAGAAAAACAAATAAACATATAAATTGCAAGAACAAAAAGAAAAGGAAAGTGTACTTCCCTTATTTGGCTGCACTTGGGGGCAAGCTGAAGATGAACTCCGTTGCTAGTTCATTAGGTCCCTTTGATCTTTTGTTTTGAAAGACTTGCTATTTCAGCTCTTCAATTTAGGCTTGTAGCTTCTCCACTTTTTCCTTACATATTCTTTTTAAAACCTGCCATCTCAATTGACAAGCTCGCAATCATGTTAATTTCAAAATGTCAAATTTGAAAATTAAAAAGTAAAATCAAAAATTAAAAATTTTTAATTTCTCCCTCGACTTAAAATTAGCAATTTCCTAATTGCTGAAATGGGGAAAATTTTGAAGCTTTTTTTTTTACAAGAAGGTCATACAGTTGTGCACCTCAACATGCACAGTTGTGTGCCATGCTCTCTCCCACTTCCCGAACTTGCAGGCACAGCTATGTGCACTTAGGTGCACAGTTGTGCCTGAGACTTTAGCCTTTAAAGATGATAAAATAAGCTAAATATTTCTTCATGAAAGTTGTAGATATTTTTCTAAGCTTTCTATATCACTTTTAATAACCTTAATTGGACCTCTGTAGCATAATATATTGCTAAAATACTAAGAGCTATGCATCCTAAAAATGAAAGCTACATATGATGACTTCGACTCAATATTTAGAAACTTAAATGAACTTGGATTTTAAAAAATAAACTCAATTTAGAAAGCTTAGGATATCTAATTAAATTTTCTAGAATATCAATTTCTCATTACAAGACTTTAAGGATGTTAAAAGGTTCACCAAATCTCAAAAGTCGAATCAGCCCTTCTTCTTCATTTCCTAAAAAATAATCGCTAAGGGGAAAATCATGAGTTTCTAAACTAAATGAAGAAATAAAATTAAATGAGAAAAAAAAATTAACAAAGAAATCAAATTAAACAAAATAAAATGTTTGGTTGAGCTACCAAGAAGTGCTTGTTTAAGGTCTTAAATCTAGACCATCGCCATATCTTCAAAGTCATTAAGGAACATGCTTACCATAAGTATGAGCATCTTTCACTTTTGGCCTCCATATTGTGTAATTTCTCCTATTTTAAACATTAGAATCAACACCCTTGCTATTGGGTTTAGTGACAAGAAATGCAGCGAAAAAATAAAACTTTTAACAATAAAACCCATAACCCAGATCCATGTCATTTGAACTAGATTGATTAAGAGTGTTTCCAATCACTTACCAAGATGATCTTAAGGCAATATTGTTGGAATGATGAGAGGGGGTTCACACTAATGACACCCTACCTCAAGCTTTATATATATTTTTTGTCAGATTAAGATGTCACCAAAAGATCACGCCCTCTACGGTATCCACATGAACTAGGTGATCCAAAGCAAAGTAGGTTTGCTAGAACCTTTATTATCCCGCAATATAAAAACTCTCTATGTATTTTGTTTTTACAAAAGAAATACAGGAAGGAGGAGAAAAAGTGGCTTAGCATAAGCATAGTAAACCCTAGAGAATAAGATGTATATATAGTTATCCTTTCTAGGGTTTCATACATCTCCACTTACCAAAACAGTTTTGGTAAGTCTAAACTTCCTTTTTCTATTTTGATTCTAATTCCAAATTAGAATCATTTCCTATTTATCTTAGATAACTCTTACCCAAAATAGATTAGGAAATAAATAAATAAATACTAACATAAAAATATATATATATATATATATATTTATTTATTTACTTATTTATTTAATCTTTTCATAGAGATAGTTATTGGGCTTATTAACTTAAGTATGCTTTGGGCCTATTCTAAGTGTGCGATCCTATAGGTTCATATAACATTGGCAGTGGGCCTAAAATTCCTATTTTAGCCCACAAGTCATAATTGGTCTCTAGCAAGACATTATGACTACCCAAGTTATGTGAAGGCCGATAATCTGACATAACCTAATACACAACGTGTATTGTAGTCCTTTTAACAAATGATATCCTGATTGAACATAAGGCATGGAATATGCCATCCTTATATTGTTCAACCATTTTATTTATTAGTCTCAAGTAGACTGATACCGATAACTCTTTATCATTCTAGCATGGCCATGCATTTCTCTTTAGTCTAACTCATCCAGGGGCCCAACATATATCTTCTCAAAATAACTGAGGGATAAATTCCATCTTAATCACTTTCATTCCTCACACAACTCATTCTATATCCAACCACAACTTATTTTACCATCCGGTTAAAGTATGGTGTAGGGATGTGTTAAAATACAGAACTTATCATGCAGGAAACCATGGTGATCTCAAGTAAAAGGACTCAAATAATACTACTGTGATGAGAATCACCTATGACAATAATCCATGTGGTATTCTCATATTGAGTTGATCTAGTACATCATTTCTCTAAATATGTACCTATAAATTTGACTTAATATCTCATATACATGATCAATAAAACTTAATCATCAATCAATCTCATACTAGTCTTTATTCATTGGTGTTCCTACAACAATAAACAACTAGGGATATTTAGATTAGAATTCAAGTATCATCTAAGATTTTTACTATCAAGTCACGTACTTGATGATCTTAGTAGAATTAACTAAACAAGGATAATACTAGAATTAGTCAATAATAATAAAAATGCCTCTTTATTATTAAAATAGACATATGACAATGTCAAAGTATGGCCTTTTCATATTTTGCCTACGCATAATACTAACAATCTCCCACTTGCACTAGGCCCAATCAATATTGTATCTCATACCCATTGACCTAGTATGACTCTCATGCTTAGGATGTGGAAGAGGCTTAGTTAGTGGAACAACAACATTATCATTTGTTGGTGCTCTGCATATCTTCACATCTTCTCTCTCAATAATCTCTCTAATGAGATGATAACGCCTGAGTATATGTTTGGATCATTGATGTGATCTAGGTTCCTTAGCCTATGCCATGGCTCCATTATTATCACAATACAAGCCCACTGGATCTGATAAACTAGGAATAACTCCTAATCTAGTTATGAACTTCTTGATCCAAATAACTTGCTTGGCAACCTCCGAGGCAGTTTTGTACTCAGATTCTGTTGTAGAATCAGCAACAGTGTCATGCTTTGAACTTCTCCAGCTCACTGCAACTCCATTTAAACAATACATATAACCTGACTGTGATCAAAAGTCATCTTTGTCAGATTGGAAGCTAGCATCTGTGTAACCACTTACAACTAGCTCATCTTCCTGCCCATTATACAGTAAAAATGCATATTTAGTCCTTCTTAAGTACTTAAGGATATTTTTAACTGCTATCCAATGACTTTCATATGGGTCTGACTGATATCTGCTCATTATGCTCAAGGCATACGAGACATCTAGTTGAGTGCATAACATGGCATACATGATGGATCCAATAGCAGAAGTATATGAAATATTACTCATGTGGTCTTGCTCATCTTGTGTCTTTGGACATTGAGTCTTGCTAAGACTAATGCCATAGGACATTGATAAAAATCCTCTTTTAGATTTTTGCATACTAAACATATTCAATACCTTGTCAATGTAAGTGCTTTAACTTAGTCTAATAAGCCTCTTAGATCTATGTCTATAGATCTTGATGCCTAAAATATAGGTAGCTTTACCTAAGTTTTTCATTGAGAAAAAATTCCCTAACCATGATTTAACATTTTTTAGAGTTGGGATATCATTTCCAATGAGTAATATGTCATCTACATATAGCACTAGAAAAACTATTGCATTCCCACTAACTTTCTTGTAAACACACGGTTCATCTTCATTCTTGATGAATCCAAACTTTTTGACTGCTTCATCAAAATGAAGATTCTAACTTTGAGAAGCTTGCTTCAATCCATAAATGGATCTTTGAAGCTTGCAAACCTTTCTAGAATTCTCAGGATTGACAAAACCCTCTGGTTATGTCATGTACACATCCTCAATGAGGTTTCCATTAAGAAATGCTATTTTGACATCCATTTGCCATATCTCATAATCATAGTATGCAACTATGGCAAGGAGAATTCAAATGGAGTTAAGCATAGCAACTGGTGAAAAGGTTTCATCATAGTCTACCCTATATGTTTGCTTGAAACCCTTTGCAACTAGTCTTGCTTTATAGGTATGCACATTGCCATCCATGTCATTTTTTATTTTGAAAACCCATTTGCACCCAATAGTTTTTAGACCTTCAGGTGGATCAATCAAAGTCCATACTTGATTATCATACATGGATTGCATTTATGATTTCATGGCCTCTAACCATTTCTCAGAGTCTAGAATTTCCATGGCCTCTTGGTAGGTTATGGGCCCACTTTGATCCACAAACATCACATCATTATTATCTGTTATGAGAAATCTATATCTCTCAGGATTTTGACGTGTCCTACTAGACCTTCTAGGACCTTGTGGTACTTGTGTAGATTCAATATTTACTTGTTGATCTAGTTGAGGTTCCATATGTGGTATAATGCTATTATATGGTTCTTGAATTTCTTCAAGTTGTACTTTACTCCCACTAGTTCCTTTAGAAAGATGTTCTCTTTTAAAAAGACACCATCCCGAGCAACAAACATTTTGTTCTCAGAAGCATTATAAAAGTAATATCCTTAGGTTTCTTTAGGATATCCCACAAAAGGCATTTATCTGATTTGGGTGCTAATTTATTTGAAATTTGATGCTTCACATAAACCTCACATCCCCAAATCTTAAGAAAAGATAAACTAGGAATTTTCCCATTCTATATCTCATATGTTGTCTTTGTTACTGCCTTTGATGGAACTCTATTCAAAAGGAATGCAGTAGTTTCTAAATAATAATCCAAAAAAGAGATTGGAAGATCTGTAGGACTCATCATAGATCGAACCATATCCAATAAAGTTTAATTTCTCCGTTTAGATACACCATTCCATTATGGTGTTTTTGGTGGAGTCAATTATGAAACTATTCCACAATCTCTAAGATGATCAATAAATTCTTGGCTTAAATATTCGCCACCTCGATAAGATCTTAGTGCTTTAATATTCTTACCAAGTTGATTTTGTATTTCATTTTTGAAAATTTTGAACATTTCAAAAGATTCAGATTTGTGTTTCATTAGATAGGCATAGCCATATCTACTAAAATCATCTGTGAAAGTAATAAAGTACTGATAACCTCCTCTAGTAGTAGAACTTAATGGACCACATACATCAGAATGTATAAGGCCCAATAAGTCATTAGCCCTCTCAATGTTTCCAGTAAAGAGTGTCTTAGTCATTTTCCCTAATAAACAATATTCATATGTTTCAAATGATTCAAAATCAAAAGACTTCAAAAGTCCATGTTAATGGAGTTTCGAAATGCGTTTCTCATTTATGTGGCGCAAATGACGATGCCAAAGATAGGTTGTGTTTAAATCATTAGATTTAAATTTCTTTGTATTAATGTTATAGATTGACTTTTCATTTGTGTATTCTATGTCTAAAACATAAAGACCATGATTTCGTGGAGCACATTCATAAAAAACATTATCATGATAAATTGAGCATTTATTATTCCTAATAATAAATTCAAAACCATTCTTGTCCAAACAAGAAGCAGACATGATATTCCTGTCCATAGCAGGTACATAATAACAATTTTCCAAACTCTAAACAAGTCCATTAGGCAAAGTTAAATCATAAATTCCTATAGCTAAAGCATCAACTCTTGCTCCATTGCCAACTCGTAGGTCCACTTCGCCTTTAGCCAAGATTCTACTCCATCGTAAATGCTATAAATTAGTACAAATGTGAGATCCAGAACCGATATCTAATACCCAAAAATTAGAATAGATAAATTGACTTCTATAACATGAATACTTGAAGATGTAGTCGCACTACCCTTCTGCTTTAGATTATCCATAAAGAGTTTACAATTTCTTTTCCATTGGCCCGACTCATTGCAGAAAAAGCATGTTCCCTCCTTAGGTGGTTTTGCTTGGGATGCAGGCTTAGGCTTGGGCTTGGGCTTCTGAAAGCCTTTAGAAGCCTTGAACTTACCTTTACCCTTTTCGATCCTTTTCATATCTTTCCCTTTATTAACCATTAGAAAATCCTTAGTAGTCTTGATGTTCTTCTCAGCAGTATTAAGCATCCTATGCAATTCAGAAATAGTTTTGTTCACGTCATGCATATTATAGTTCATAACAAAACCATCATAAGTTTCTGGTAAAGACTGGAGAATGATATTAATGGCCAAATCTTGCTCAATCTTAAGACCAAGCCTTTCAAGATCTTCAAGATGACCTTTCATGTTAAGAACATGAGGAGCCACTTAGCTGCCAATAGTCAACTTGCAAGAAAGCAATGGCCTTAATGGTGCTAAACCTTTCAATTCTGGCTTTCTCTTAGAACATTTCCTTGAGATGACCAATTATGGAATAAGCATCCATCTCCATTAGCTATTTTTCTAAATTTGAATCCATGCATCCAAGCATGAGGTAAGTGACATTAATAGAATCATTGAGATGCTTACTATGAGCATCCTTTTGAGCTCTAGGAGCATTAGCAGCTGGTTCATCAGGAACAGGTTGATCAAGGATATATTCCTTTCTTTCTTGCTTAGGAACAATTCTTAAGTTTTTGTACCAGTCAAGGAAGTTAGTCCTACTAAGCTTATTCTTCTCAAGGATCGATGGCAGTGACAAATTAGATGTTGTGTTCGATGCCATTATCTACAACAAATATATATGTAATGTCCTCATTATTTTATTAAGTTATTTTAATGAGGCATGATTATAAATCCCAAAAATAATTTATTCAAATTAATAACCCTCGAGTTAACTTGTAAATTATAGTGGGTCAAGATCCATATTTAACAATACTCTAAGTGAGCTATTAACTTGTAAATTATAGTGGGTCAAGATCTATATTTAACAATACTCTAAGTGAGCTTTGGCTCATTGCCTAAAGATATGGTTATTTAGGTGGGTAACTCTTATGAATTGCATCTCATGTAACTCTTGGAAGGTATGAGATTTGACATCACATGTTCTGGCTAAAAATCCCATCTGATGCCCTAGGTCCAAAACACTTTTGATGACCTAGTTAAGTCAAGCCATAATAAATGTTTGGAAATCAATCTTTTCCAACTTGCCTTCCTCGGATGATTTAATACACCTTGCTATGGCAGACCTATATATAATAATCCAAGGCATGACAAGTGTTTGACAATATGGGAGGCATCATGGTGACTTAATATTAAATAAGGGTTCCTATTTTTTTTTATTTTATTTGGATATTGTTATGTTGTAAACATACATCACATGCATAGCATCACATACATAACATAATAAAGCAATAAAGTAAATGTGACATAGCATAGCTCAAAACTAGTTTGATCTTCATAAGCCAATATGAAGATTAATGGTCAATCCTAGGTAACAAGACTTCCACCATCTTGAGCCTTTCACCTTGGATCTCCACTCTGTATTCACCTTAGATCTCCATCCTTGGCCTCCTCTTAAGTCTCCATGTTAGGTCTCTATTTACATTACATTACAAGTTGTAATTTATACTATTACTATATAATAAAATAAAATTACAGCAAACGAAAAATGACTCGCAGGCCATATTTAAAAATTACAACCCATAAAAATGAATAATAAAAATAAGTCTAATCACATTGGTCTTAAGGGCCATGCTATGCACCATGCATTTCCACACTAAAAACATAGAGCATAATAGTTTAATTTTCATGGAAATTAATTATTATGACAAGAATGAATAATGTGGCGTATGATCGTGTTGATTGGTTAATGTAGGTAAAGCATATTATAGATTTAGAGAAACAAGTTTTTATTCCATCTGAAGAGCTTCAAGGATGGTCTGCTGATATGGATACATACTCATTTCAATTAGATGACGATGGTGATATGGGTGTAGTGGCAGTTCGACATGCTGTTAGCCAATAAGAAGGGGACCAGGTGCTTCATAATGGCGACAAAGTTTCAGGGCTCCATCATCATTCTCATAAAAAAACTTTTGATAAGAATGATGATACCTCCAAATCGCACCATCATGCCATGTTGAATATTGCTCGAGACCCCACAACCAATTTTTTGGTTTTAGGGAAAAACAATAATCCTACGTCTTGGGTAGACCAAATGGAGCTTCATGATAGCAATTGGACTATTGTTTCAAATCATAAAAACAAAGCTTTAAAGAAATCCCAGGAACCTCAATAGATGTCTCTTGCTAAAAGAGCAACCAAGAAACCAGACAAACTCAATCTACAAAGAGCGTCATCTTTTTGTATTTATGCTATTTGATTATGGTAGAAGAGTCAATTTTTGGTTTAGTTATGTTTTGTTGGAGGCTTCTACCTTTTTTCCTCACTTTATCTATAACTTTTTCTCTTTATTATTAATAAATCTTGGACTTCAAAATTATTTATGAACTCCGACCTTTTACTTAAAAATAAATGTCTTTAAGAAAAAATGATGAAGAAGAAAAATATAATGTGTTCATAGACTTAAATGGTATAAAAGTAAAAATTTAAATAGACTTAAAGTAGAAGTTGGAAGAGCATTAAATTTTAATAGAAATTAAGAGAATTATTAGAATAATCAATGTGAATGCTTGACCTTACATCAAATTGGTGTTGACCATGTCATATGCTTAACATTATTGGTAAGACTTTAAATTTTTTTATATATATTTTATGTTGATTTAATGAAAAAATTATTTTAAATTGAGCTAAAAATGAAAATTTTGTATTAAGTTGAACAAATAAATAAAAATTGTATTATAAATTTTACAAAATTTTAAGTTTTGCTAATTTAGATTTTAAGTAAATGTTCAATGGGCAAATTAAATTAAATTAACCTTTCATCCCATATTACAAAGGCAAGACAACTTAAGACAATGAAGTGGCCAAGATAATATCTTTCTGTAATTGCCCGAGAGAATAGGGAGGGGGGGAGTGAATAGGGTAAGAATTTAAAAGAAACTTTAGAAAAATTAAGGAAGGATTAGAGAGTAGGAGATAAAGAACAAAAATAATTAAGGAGTTTGGTTTATCAACAAACATACGTCTCCACCTGACTCTCCCAAGTTAAGATTTTTTAATCACCACAATCTATTCATTTAGATTGATTTTTACAACTTTGAGTTTTAGGCTTAACTCTAACCTTACAAACAACAGTTTTTAGGGTAACTTAAAACCACAATCCAAGTGTTTTTAATAGGTAAATGACGTGTGAAATCCGCAAGCGTACAGAGTCGGTTCAAGTAGTAAAATAAGTTATCGTCCACAGAGATTGTAAAATTGAAATACTAAAAGTGTTTGTTTGTTTAAACACTGAATTTTTGTTTGAAAATCAGTCAAAATTAAACAAAATAAATTTAATTAAAATTTAACAATCAAAATAAAGGCTAGGGTTCTTATTTTCAATTCAAATTTTACTTAAAATAGATTAAACGTCTAAGTCTTAAACTAACCTTAATTCAATTTGAAAGCATCTTTAAAATCATAGATTTTCCTCTTAGATAAACCTATAATTAATTGAGTAAAATTAATTCCAAGTTTTATAGCTCTCACTACTAAGTGTTTCTTAAACTCAATTTTAAGTCCAACTTTTTAATCAATATTAGTCACTTAAGTGTCTCTCAACTAAGTAAGTAACTAATATGTTTTTGTTTAAATCCAATAAAACCGATCTTTCAATCAAGTTCTAAAGTGTAAATTGAATATAAGGGTGGCCAATCTAAAGAGGGCATTAAGTTCAACAACAACCAAAGAATAAAGATTAAAGAGATTTTAATTCTAATAATTACACGGTTGAAAATGAAATAAGAACCCTAAAAATCTATTTAGCTACTCATGTTGAAAGGAAGAGAG
>CATIWM010190509.1:0-14460 GCA_949671775.1 Mallotus repandus
ATAAAAATGTAATGAAAATTCGTTATATAAAAAATTGTTGTAATTTTAATTTTAAATAAAAATTCATTAAATATAGAACAAAAAGGCAAAATTGATAGCGCTTAGAGTGAGAGGCAACGACAGCAAAAATGAACAAGAAAATTTAAACCCCAAACTACTATGAATGATTTCAACAATATTCTATAACTATTTAATTTTAATGATTTCAAATTTGAAATCAGTTTATTGTTGTAACAGTTTTACATTAATGATAACTGCTTTTTCTAGAAGTTATATAAGGATACTTGAAAGGGTTTTTTATTTATGAGTAAGTCTTTTCATTTATATGATAAACGTTTTTTGGTCCATATGTTCTTCCACTCTTGTTTAGTTTATACACCAGCATTTACTATTTGAGTGTTACAAGACTTAAATTACAACTTTTAGAAAAAACTATCCACACATTTTAAATAATCACATCAATAGTTGGAGGTTGGTTTCCGGTCGAATTATGCATATGATTTGTTTCATGCAATTTGGATGTATATATATGTCTGGGTCTAAAAATATAAGGCTGTGCTCAAGCATCTTTTGATTATTTTAAAAAATGAATCCTGTAAGTCTTTTACAATAACATATAGATTAAGGAAGAGGAGAATGATTTTATTGTTAGCTCAGGTGACAATAGGAGCAAGAAACATATCCTGAACCTTCTAATCACTTGTTAAGAATTTTAATTTACTATCAATCTACTTCAAGGTGTAGATTAAACCCTTACAAGCAAAAACAAAGCCATCCAAATGTTTTCATAAGGAATTAAACACTCAGCAACCCACACTCAAGAACACCCTTGAGATAGAAGAAGTTACAAGAATTAAAAATGAAGAATTTGGGTGGTTAAAGAATTAATTTCAAGATTGAATGCTCAAAGATTGTTCTAAGTTTGTTTGCTCAACTTCATTAACTATCTCCAGCTGAAATCAGAGTTGTATTTATATCCTCATAGAGAAAAGAGTTGTTGGAGGTGCATTAAATGCAAATAGAATCGTTTGAACCACCCAAAAAGAAGCAGGTCTGCAGCATTGCCATGATCATGAAGAATTCGTCATGATCATGACAATCGGGGGCGCCAAGATAGGATTTTGAATTTTCACACTTTCATGATCATGATACTAGTGGTGACTGTTCGCCATGATCATAGTCATGATCATGACACTGGTGGTGACTGACTTCGAAAATTTTTCCAAAATTGCAAATTTCATTTTTTTTTATTTTTGCTAGAAATTTTTTTGTAATGATTGAAATTCACTTATGAACACTTATAATGAAGATTTCCATCATTTTTTATGAAATCCGACTTCAGCTTTTGCCACAAAAATTTGATCTTTGATTTTGCCTTTTGTTACAGTCATGATGTATGTATCACTGCTTATGTCATAACTGATTGTCTCAACTGTAATCAACCTGAATATAAACACTTAAACATGTGGATTAAATATAATTTTACTTAATCATTTGTTACCATAAAAAATGACCGTTTTACCCCTCAAGGTTCAACAATCTCCCCCTTTTTGATAGTAACAAATAATTATGTAAAATAAGACTAGAATTAGAAGGAAATGCTCCCCCACAAAATTAGCCTAAAATTAAACTTGTAAAAAATCAAAATGTAAGTCTATTTTGCATGTTTGTGCAACAGGTCATCAATAAATGAGGATTGTAAGTAGATTACTATTTTAATCACCACAATTGCATTTAAGAATACTAGCATCAATCTTAGACATAAAATGCACAAGCTAGCCAATTTAATTCACAAATAAAAATCAGATACAAATTATAATTGCAGAATCATGACCTACAGAAAATAAAAGACGATATATATCCACAAATTTAACAAGGTCAAGCAACCAACTGAAATATATCCAAATATAAAAATGTAACATGGTCACCAACACTTCCGATTTAACCAATTAGAGAATCAATAGCCATATCGAATAACCACCCAACAAATCAAAACTTGATTATCTACTAACAATTCTAACTTAACCATAGAGTATCTAACAAAATATTTACCACACAATAACATAAAAAAAATGAGAACCGTGCAAGTAAGAAAAAATAAGTATCCAAAAATCATATAATATGAATGTCCATACCAAGTCAAGCACAAAAAAATATCTAACTTTGCAAAATCAATATCCAATATCATAGTCACATAATCAATAACCAACGTTCCCAAACAAATATTAAATATCCACATCAAATACTCAAACTAACATTTCACTATACCAAATATCCAAAATACAATACTGAAATAAAAAAAAAAGGCTAACTTAAGCCTTTTCTCCCCCTTTGTTACTATAAAAAACAATTGGGCAAGGGGGAAAGGCCATTGTTCCAGGTAACAACGAGCCAAAACAACAACAAAACAAAGAGAATATCTCCCAAAAGTTTAGTAGGATGTAACCATATAAAGTTCTATCAAAGACTTGAAAATAAAAAAAAATTATGAAATGATGCAAATGATGCAGATTAGGGAGATTCATGAGGAGCATGGAGATTGGCCTTCAAATAGGCTACATCAGCAGCCATGGTGTCAATTTTCTTTTCTAAGACAATAAAGTGAGACCTCAAGATGGAAGAGAAGTCTTAATTGGTCCAAATTGAGTAGCAATGTGGAGTTGAAGCTGATCAAGCATTGAGTGAAAAGGAGTGGTAGGCTCGGCTTCTTCATCATCTTCAGGGACTGAAGTGCGGGGACACTTCTTGGAGGTTGAAGGAGCTTCACTTTCGGCCAATTTTTGAAACTCTATGGAATCATTATCATGCCAAATAGTGTAGCCTTCCTTATCCACTTCACGCCAATGAATGGTACCATTGACCACAAATTTTCTAATTGCAAAGTTACGCGCCCAAGTGTCCAAATTCAACTTGTCATTTGGTTGATTTGGGAGGGAATAAGAGTAGTTTTCATCAGGACATAGCAGGTGCATATGCTTATCAAGAATGGTGACGTAAGCTCCAACCCTGATTTTTCTGGACTTGGCAGTAGCAATGCTCTATACTTGTTTTACAAACAATTTAGACAGAGCCAAGTTGGTCACTTTTTCTCCACACCAAAGCACAAAAAGCTCTAATTTCCTGACATTGTTGTGGCTTTCACCTCGAGCCAATACAAAGTATGAGATAAAGTGGTGTAAATACTTATGCATAAAAGAAACCAAACTGGAATCTTTAGCAATTTTTGGTCTAAATCTACTATTCCCTGTCAATTCTTGCCATGCCCTATGTTCATCAAACAGTGGCTCATCCTTGTAAACGTAATGACCTACGTTGGGCAATCTTAGGGCTTCTCCCAATTGATCCAATGTGAGGATTTTTTCTTCATTGCACAACCTAAAGGATAGTAAATTATCCTTGTCTACTTTCAGTGTGGACAGAAACTCTGAGGTGAGAACAGGAGAGGTGGTTTCATGTAATTCAAAAAATCGCCTTAACTTCATTTTCTTAAGCAACTTTATCATTTTATCTTCATATCCCAATTCTATTACACAATCCCAATAAAAAATACGTGTTGAATGAATCAGACGAGATTTAAAAATTTTGTACCTTTCTTTTTGCTCTTTGGTTATAAGCGAGGACATTGTATAATTTTCTGTTGTTTTCCCTTATTTGTCGACTCCTTAGAGGTTAACATGGTGACATATGGGATTTGGGTGGGGACCGATTCAAGTGGGGACCATGAAATAAGTGGTTTTTGTAACTGATTTGACATTTCCACTAGAGATAATGTGAGGATGAATGATGATTATAAAACGATTGTGAAAATGATGTGGGAAAAGGAATCTTAAAAGAAAAAATTAGGTTAAAAAGGGGAAGCGGTGGTGTGTGGCGCTGAAGGTAGAAGAATATTATTTAGTTAAAGAAAGAGAAAAAATACCTTAAATATCCTAGCATTAACCCTAGCCACGTCATAGGTAGAGAATAGGGTGTCATGATCATGATAAAAAAAATTTACTTTATAGTTAAAATAAATTTTGATCATAACAATGACACAAAGAGTTATGATTATGACTAAGTTTTTATAACCAAATTAAGTCATGACAAAGTCAATGACAGCAATCAAGAAACTCTTTGTCCTCCCAAAAAAAGTCAAACACTTCAAGAGGTTATTGTAAGTGAATTGTAATCAGTGATTGGTTTTCAAAATCATAAAAATTGACTTATCAAAAATGATTTTAAACGAGATTATGAATTTATTTGAACAAGAAAAGAACCTTCACTGCCAATAACAACAGAATAATGATCATGATTTGAAATCAAAATTTTAAAAAAATTGAGCTTTGAACTTGGGTTGAGCCTCTTCAAACACATTAGGGACTAATTCAATATTGCACCATAATCAATTAAAATTTAATAACATATCAAATTAAGCAATCAAGGTTCAATCAATTAATTTTAATGTCACAAACAAGCACATATCACAATGTATTGCCATCCAACATGCCAATTTCTCTTTTGATGAAATTCATTCTTTATTTACAAAGAGGTTTAGTAAATATACGCGCAATTTAGTTTGTTGTATCAATAAATTCCAATACAACATCACCTTTTTGTATATGATCACGCAAGAAATGATGCCTAATGCCAATGTGTTTACTCCTAGAATGTTGAATTGGATTCTTGGAAAAATTTATTGCACTAGTGTTATCACATGTAATTGAATGTGATCAAGAACCAATCCAAAGTCCATGAGTTATTGTTTAATATATAAGACTTGTGCACAATAACAACCTACATCAATATACTCTGGTTTGGCGGTAAACAATGCAACCAAATTTTATTTCTTACTAAACTAAGAAACAAGAGAGTTTCCTTAAAATTGACAAGTACTGGAGGTACTTTTCCTATCTAGAATATTCCCAATATAGTCCGCATTTGAATAGGAGACAAGATCAAATAATACAATCCTAGGATACCAAAGTCTTAAATGAGATGTGCTAATAAGATATTTTAAAATTCTTTTGACCGCATTCAAATGAGACTCTTTAGGACAAGATTGAAAATGAGCACACACACATGGAAAACATAATATCAGGCCTACTTGCAGTAAGATAAAGAAAACTACTAATCATACCTTGATATTTCTTTTCATCAATGCTCTTACCATTTTCATCTTTGTCAAGCTTGGTGGTGGTGCATATAGAAGTCTTACTCGTGTTTGCTCCATCTATTCCAAATCTCTTAAGCAAGTCCTTAGTGTACTTTGCTTGATTGATAAAGATTCCACTTGTGCATTGTTTTATTCGCAATCTAAGGAAGAATTTAAGTTATCTCATCATGCTTATTTCAAACTCGCTCTTTATAAACTTAGAGAACTCTTCACATAAAAGCTCATTAGTAGCACTAAATATAATATCATCCACATATATTTACACAATGAGAATGTCATCTATATACTTTTTGATGAAAAGTGTGGTGTCAAATTTACCTTTGGAAAAATTATTTTTCAAGAGAAATGCACTTAATCTTTTATGCCAAGCTCTACGAGTTTGTTTTAAACCATATAATACTTTTGAAAATTTAAAGACATGATTAGGAAAGCCATGTTGCTCAAAACTCAGAGGTTGTTAAATATAGACTTCTTCTTTAATAAAACCATACAAAAAAGCACTCTTTACATCCATTTGGAAAAGCTTAAAATTCATGTGCAATGTATATGCAAGCAACATCCTAATTGCTTCTAATTTAGCAACCAGAGCAAATGTTTCATCATAATCTATAACCTCTTCTTGATTGCAGGCTTTAGCCACCAACCTAGCCTTATTCCTAGTAATTGCACCTAGTTCATCAAGTTTATTTCTAAAAACCCACTTAGTGCCAATAATAGGATAATTCTTAGGTTTAGGGACTAAAGTCCACACTTTTTCCTCTCAAATTGATTGAGTTCCTTTTACATAACAAGAACCCAACTTTCATCATATAGGGCCTCATCAACATTCCTTGGCTCAATTTGGCTTAATGTTTGAGAAAGTGTTTAGTGGTTACCCCTTTTGATGGCTCATCAATGATTAAGTCTTTAGGGTGGTCTTTCTTGAAGTGTCATTCCTTAGGTAGGTCTTCATGCAAAATTGAAGTTGTAGGAGCCACTTGTTCCTCTATAACTTCTTCCTTTTGAGCATCCATCACATTTTGAGAACTCTCAATTGGAGGGGGAATATCTTTATCATTCTCCATTGCTCCTTGTTGTTGATTTAGTTCTTCAAGAACACCTATATCATCATCATCATCAACAACAACCTTTCTTGGCTTAAATGGATTAGTCTCATAAAAAACAATATGCATGGACTCTTCTACCACTAAGGTTATTTTATTGAAGACCCTATATGACTTACTAGAAGTTGTATAGCCAAATAAAATTCCCTCATCGGTTTTGGCATCAAATTTTCCAAGGTTATCCTTGGTATTTAATATGTGGCACTTGCACCCAAATACCCTTAGTTATGAAATCTTAGGCTTTCTTTCATTCCAAAGCTCATAGAGAGTTTCATTAAAAATAGGCCTAATGAACACTCTATTGGAAAGATAGCATGCGGTATTGACGGCTTTGGCCCAAAAGTATTTAGGCAAATTGTACTCATTGAGCATAGTTCTAGCCATCTCAACCAAAACTCAATTTTTTCTTTTAATAACACCATTTTGTTGAGGTGTTCAAGGAGATGAAAAATTATGAGAAATTCCCAATTCATTGTAAATGGCTTTGAAATAATGATTTTCAAATTCTTTTCCATTGTCACTTTTTATTAAAGAAATTTTAAAACCTTTTTCATTTTGAATTCGTTTTGTAAGAATTTTGAGAACCTTCAAAGCTATCATCTGTATGAGTAAGAAAGAGTACCCAAGTAAATTTAGAGTAGTCATCAACAATGACATATGCATAGTGCTTATGACCTATGTTAGCAACTCTACAAGGACCAAATAGATCCATATGTAATAATTAAAGAGGTCTAGTAGAGTTTACCTTATTTTTGGCTTTAAATGAAATTTTCACTTGCTAACCATTTGACATGCTCCACATATTTTGTCATTTTGAAATTTCACTTTGGGTAGCCCAATAGCATGATCACCTTTGCTTAGATCTCTAATGAGCTCTATGCTAGCATGACCAAGTCTTTTATGTCATATCCAAGTGTCATCCTTAATAGCAACAAAGCACTCAACACCTTGGTTAGTCAAAGAGCTTAAATAAATAGTATAAACATTATTGACTCTTTCGCCTTTGAAAATAACATTGTTCTCTTCCATATGAGTTACAAAGCATTTTTTCGGTTCAAAAGTCACTCTATTACCTTTATCACATAATTGACTAACACTAAGTAGTTTGTGCCTTAAACCATCAAGTTAAAGGACATTTTCAATGTAAGTGTAGTCTTTCTTACTAACTCGACCAATGCCAACAATCTTACCCTTAGTATTGTCACCAAATGCAACTTTGCCTCCCTTCTTCATTTCTAAATTAGTGAAGAGGTTGGCCTTTCTGATCATATGCCTTGAACATCCACTATCTAGATATCACTTTTCTTTGCATGATGTGGATTCCAAGCACACATCTAAATAGGAAAGCAAAACATGCTGTAATTAGAAATCTACCCACTTTGTTGCCATAATCTATATTCAACAAAATATTAGGATCTTCAATAGTAACTTGGGCCTGTTAGGCCACTAGCACATTCCTTAGAAGTCTGGTTGGCACTGGGTTGGATTATATTAGGTTTCTGGACTCTTATCCCAGAAATGGGCCTAGCTCTTTTGAAGATCTTAACCTGACAGAGATTTATGTCATTTGGACCTGTACAAACAATATGCTATTTCAATTTTGATTATATTCAAAATTTTCTCTTACATTTGGTGTCATGGCATATTAAATCTCTATCTTCATACTCAGAATCTATTTGAATAAAGTTTATAAGTTTACAGTTTCTTTTGAATCTTGCAAATTTAAATTTTTTAATCTTTGTAAAATTTAAAATTTTGTCATTTAAACTAGATAAAATTTTGAAAAATTACTTTTATGCTCGAATTATTCAATTCATACAAATAAAAAAATTATTTTGACATTTCTAAAAACTTTGTTTGGAGATTAAAATTACCAAAAAGTTATGGGTTTTTTCAATGACATAAATGCATAAAAGATATACATATTGACATTTGTAAAATAATATTTTATGATTGAAATGCTAAAATTATTAAATGTAGAAATTATGGTAAATTAGTTCAAAAATATGTAATGTTATTTACCTGAAAAATTCTAAACTTTTTTTTTTTTTTTTTAACAATTTTAGCTTTTTATAATTTACAAAAATCCTAAACTTTACATTTTTAATAATTTTAGCATTTTTAAAAAATTTTTAATTTCAGTATGAAAGTATACTTATTTTTTCAAATTTGACACTCGATAAAATGTTATGCTAGTTAATGTGTGGGGAAACACATATAAAGAAATTTGGCAATCTACATAAGCAAATACAGGCTGAGGCTACAAAGCTTGATGAGTTGCAAAATATAGTTAATGTTATTGATTCATAAGAAAGCCTTAGAGAGACATTAAGTGAATTCTTTAAATCGTCTTTAAAAAAATTTAGCTGGCATTTAGTGTGAGGGAGATGATGCTACCCCTTCAGTGTTGATTGCATTTTGGAAGTGATGGATAATGACCTTACAACTAATTAGATTGATATTAAAAAAATAAAATAAAATAATATGCATATGATATCAAAAAACTGTTCATAAAAAGTGAAAAAAGATTATTATTTTTTTTATAATTTTTTTAACAATATATACCATTAATTCAAAGCCCTAAGGCATCTGAATACAAGATAGCATCCAAAGCTTTTGGGATATTACAAGACCAAGATGGGTTCAACAACAACAAATTAACATTTTTTGAGACCCAATCTGTTGCTTTATTAGCAAACCTGTTAATATACTTAGATATAAAATCATGTTCATCCCGAAGCAAAACCCCAATATCGTGCACAAAAACTTGAATTTCCCATAGACCTTCTAAGCTATCACTCTTCAAGGCATCGATCAACTGTTTACAATCTGATTCAAAAATCACTTTCTTTAAGCCTTTTAACTTAGCCATGAGAACTCCAACAAGGAAGGCTTGTGCTTCACCTACAAAAGCTTACAACAGAGCTTCGGGATAACTATTACCATGGATGCTATGCTAGTCAAAGCATCAAAGCTAGCATTAGTATTAATTTTATAAACACCAGGAGGAGGAATGCACCAAGTAGAACTGTGATTGGAAACATCCATTCTTCTACTCACCAAGTAAATTGGTTTAATAGCATCCCTGCATTGATTCTAGTAGGCCACAGCTTTTGACACAACCTGATGAGGAGTACTCTGTTTTCGCAAGAAAACTGCATCATTTATGTTTTTCCAAATAAACCAACAGATAACAATAATCAGGTCAAGTAAATTCTCATAAATAACTCCCACCTCATTATAAATAGAGCTACACTAAGAAGCTACTGAGGAGAAACTGATATCATCAAATCCGAAGCCAAAAGGTGATAAAAACCATACCAGTTTTACCATTAGACAAAGAAAGAATAAATGCTCTACGGTTTCATCCCCTTCATCACACAAGAAATAAGAAGCATTACTAGCCAAATTTCTTTTCACAAGATTAACCATATTCCCCAATGAATTAGACATCACCCGCCATAAAAATATGTTTAATTTAGATGGAACCTTTCGGTTCTATATAAAAAACCAAAACTTTTTATCATAACAAAGGGAAGAGGAAGCAAGCCCAAGAGAGACCGAAATTTACGAGACCAAAAAGTGATAGCAGATTTACACTGTAAAGACCATTAGTCCTAAAAGACCATATCCATCTATCTCTCTGAATAGATGAGCCAAGAGGGATCTGAAGAATTTTATTTACTTCATAATCTGAAAGAAGAGAATTAAGCAAAGTCAAATTCCAAGTGTTAGAGGCTGGATCAATCACATCCGAGACTCGAACCACTTGACATTGGTTTGGTTTAGGGGATTGAATTTTAAAGTTTACAAGGTTAGGCACCTAAGGATCTGTCCAAAAATCTGTCTCTCTCCCATTGGTAATAATTTTCTTAGCACCTAGTTTAATTAATTTCAGCCCCTCTAAGAAGTTATTCCAACCCCAAGAAACATTCTTCCTTTTATTTTCAAAATAAATATCACCATTCTACCCATAATTGCCTGCCAATATTTTTGATAACAGAGACTCTAAATTAGTTAACACCCTTCATACATTCCTCCCCAGCAAAGCAGTATTAAAATAGTGTAAGTTTTGAAAACCACAGTCTCCTAGGGATTTAGCTCTTGCTAATTTTTCTCAACTACACTAATAAATCCCTCTATCTTGTTCCCCTTGCTTCCACCAGAATCTGGTAATAACTTTCTGAGCTTCCTTAATGACATTCTTTGGGAACTTAAAACATGAGAAAGCATAGGTCGGGATAGCCGTTAAGACAACTTTAATCATAACCTCCTTACCCCCATAAGAAAGTAAAATATGCTTCCAAGACTTGGATTTGTCTTTCATTTTATCAATTAAAAACTTATAAGCTTGAAGTTTAGATCTACCCCATTTGGAAGGAAGGCCAAGATACTTTTCTCCGCTAGCCAAATCCTTCATCCCCAACACCTCTTTAATTTTTTATCTAAGCTCACTATTCACCTCTCTCCTGAAAATAATACTTGATTTACCCCTATTAATCTTTTGACTTGTTGCCCACATACATTTTTCTAAAATGATATTAAGCCTATGAGCTTCCAACAAAGTTGCTTGACCAAAGATGATTGTATCATCCACAAACAAACTTGCCGAAACCCTTGGACAATAATTTTTAATTTTAAAACCTTTAATACCACCATCCCTTATAATAGCATCTAATATAGAGGGAATAATGTTTGCAATAAAGAGATATATATAAAGTGATAGAGGATCACCTTGTCTAATCCCTCTAGAAGGTTTAAACTAAGTTGAAGGCTTCCTATTAACCAAAACAAAATATTGAACACTAGTAACACATTTCATGACTCTCTTTATCCATAGCTCATGAAAATTATTTTAAATAACACACTTCTTAAAAAACCCCAATGGACCGGCCTTCTCCATATATAATTTTAAAGTCATACCCCCCCCCCCCCCCCCCCCCCCCCCCTTATTTTTAGCTTGAGAGGACTTTAAGGAATGCAAAATTTTATGGGTTATAAGAATGTTATCTTAAATTTATTTCCCTGGAATAAAGGCTCCTTGATTTACCATCACCTTTGAAATAATCTTATATAAAAAATTGCAAAGGCTTATAAGCTGAAATTGAGAAACAACCTCTGGACTATGAACTTTGGGAACTAGAGCTATATAAGTTCTATTCATAGAATGATGCAAATGGCCATGACTCCAAAAATTATTAAAGAAATTAAAGACATCATGTTTTATAGTTTCCCAATGAGTTTGGTAAAAATACCTTAAAAGCCGTCTGGACCAGGGCTTTTATGGCTACTAAGATTGAACACAACTCGTTCAACTTCCTCCATCTAAATAGGTCTGATAAGATTTTCATTCATTTCATTCGAGACCACCCTCTAAATACATTTAAGAGCACGATAAATGTGAGCAATTGGTTGTTGGGAAAATAGTTGTTTATAAAATCTGAGAATGATATGCTGAATTATTAGTTCCCTATCCTCCCAATATCCTCGTTCATTCTTTATCCTTAAAATCATATTTCTCTGTTTTCATTGAGAAGCTGTTACATGGAAAAATTTAGTATTTTTGTCGCCCCCTTATAGCCACTGAATTTTAGATCTCTGAGCACAATATTCCTCTTCCAACTTTCAAGCTTCATTCAGCTGCTTTATAATTTCTTCTTGGTGCTGTGCCACATCCTTAGAAAACTCTTGTAACTGCAAACTAGCCAAGTTCGCTTTTAACTTCTCAATACATTTCCTGACATTATGATCAATTTTTCGCTTTAACCACGTTAATAGCTACAAACGATAGGAATTTAACTTTTCAATAATTCCTCGATTCTAATCTTAACCCCACCCAACTATTGGCAATCACATCTCGTAAGCCCTGTAGCTCATTCCATTTAGCCTCAAACCGAAAAATTCTTCTACTACCAGGCTACTGTTTTAGAATAGTAAAATTAACGGTCTATGATCATACCCAATTAAGTCACCATGAATAATGGATGCATAAGGAAAACAACATCTCCAACTGGTAGTAATCAGACCTCTATCTAGCCTACATTGAACATTTGCTTCATTTTTTTATCTATCAGTCCAAGTAAAAGGCGATCCCTTAAAACTTATATCCAGAAGGCTGTTCAATTGTATAAAGTCACGAAAATCCAAAGATTGTTTCCTAATTAATCTCCCACCCTTATTCTCTTTATCTTCCAGAACACAGTTAAGATCCCCTATACATAACTAAGCCTCTTGAACGCCTGGATTTAGCTTTGTAATTTCCCGCCACATATCCTCTTTCCCCTTAGTTGTTGGTTTCCCATAAACAAAAGTTACAAAGTACTTAAAATGATCTTGGACTTCAGCATGAATCTAATTGCTACTAGCGATAATAACTTTGAGATTAACACCACTTTTCCACCACAAACAGAGACCACCTGCTAACCCAATAGGATCTACATAATAACTACATTCATATCTCAAATTTCTCCTTATTTTTCACAAAAATCACTCCTATTTTTTTGACTCCATTAAAAAAAATGGAGGGACAATATGTTTTTAATTATGTAATTTGATTTTTAATTTTTTAAAAAAATATTAAAAAATTGTTCATAAAAGTAAAAACTAAAAAATTATTCATAAAAAGTGAAAAAAATTATTATTTTTTTATTGTTGGTGTAAGTTTTATAATTGTCTAAACAAATTAAAAGGTAAAGAGTGCTTATAGAAAAAATAATTGACTGTGCTAAGTTTTTTAATGCAAAAAAAAAAAAAAAGATGTAAGCTCAAGCACATATAGTTTTATAATTTTAAACATTATAGTTTGAGAATGGTAGTCAATGAAAAAATGAAATTCTAAATAAAGAATAATTATGTAACCTGAAATTCCAAAAAATAAAAGAAAAAGTGCAGATAAAGTGCAAAAATCCCTGCCCAACTAATAGGTGGTGAGTTAATATTTCATAAAAAGTATTTGGATATTTTTATAAAGAGTGTAGAATTAAAATTAAAAGTATGTGAGTTCTCATTTTTTAAAACTTATATAATTAATTTATAGTTCTTATTTTAATAAAGCTATATTTCAATTACTTAATAAAGTATATACAAATAGTTTATAACTCTTGTTTTATTAAAGTTAAAGAGTAGATTTGAATTTTTGAATAATTAAATAAAATATATATGAATGTAAATAAATTCACAACTAATTAGCATAAATCTCATGACTAACCAATTTTTCCCTCTTAAAGATCAAAGAGAATGCAAATAATAATAATAATAAAATTCCGTACCAATAGAAGGAATCTCTATTACATATTTGGTTATAAACAAAGTAAATATGGTACTATATACTTAGGAAATGACTAAAAAAATACAGATAAATCTAAAATGAGGAGATAAATAAATAGTTATTATAATTTATATCAGTAAAAAATATTGCATTTCAGACCGTATTTGTGAAATTGAATGAAAATTATTTTAATTTTGTTTATTTTATATTATTAGTATTGATGATTTAATCGTACTATAAGAAGCAAATAGGAAATTAATAACAACAGAATGAACAAACTCTCAATTAGACAGTTATTTTTAGGGAAAAAAAAATTAGACAGTTATTAGATGTGGAGCAGAAGATGCAAAGATTCCTTCCTAAGGGTATCAAGATTCACATGGAATTTAATTCCTCTCCTTCCACAAATACTGGAAAGAGACAAGAAGTTTCCTCTGCCTGAATTTTGCCTTCCCCTGCAATTTGTGGGTCCTTTTTTTTATTTCAGCCACTGTCGGACGCACAATGAGTCAATGAAGTTATCCATGGTTGACATTTAGGATTATTAAAAACACATAACGAAAAAAAAAATTTTAAAAAAAAAAAAAGGAAGACGGGCGGATTGGGGAAAAGGACAAATGAGAATATTATTGATAAAAGAAAAAAAATGGGCCATCACTCCACTTGCGGACAAAATTTGTGGCCTTTGCACATCAAGCATGTTTGAAATTTCCTTCACGATATAGTCAACGTTCTTTGCCTCATCCCTGCAAATTACAACGTTGTTATTAATTTTATTATTATTATTATTATTATTATTATTATTGGAATGGAGGAAAAAGAACAATTACTTGGGACAAAATCTCCCGATCAAACATCAAAGTCAATTAAAAAAATAATAAAACAATGATCTTCTACCACCACAAAACCAACACCTATCTACTTAAGAACCAAAGGAA
>CATIWM010190516.1:0-24201 GCA_949671775.1 Mallotus repandus
TGTGATCTAAAAAAAATTTCTTTCAAAACTTGATCTTGGGGATACAATCTTGCAAGAACACAACAAAGAAAGTAGTAAAAACACAAACCTGGATTACAGGAAGTGATGGAATGCTAAGATCAGACCGCAAATTAGCAATAAGATTCTCAAAATTTCCCTTGTAAGCCTCAGCATCTCTTTTCCACACCGTATCACTCTCTCCCTGGTACCACAAAACGGCTCTAATTTTCCCACCATTCTTCATTGATTCATTAGCTCGAGTCACCAGTTCTTGATAAAGTCTCATCCCTCGAGCCCACTGACTAATTTTTGTCCCTCCAACAGCACAAGGGACCAAACCCACCACGCCAATACTGGTGTCAATAGCTTTAACACCATTGGCAAATACCATTCCTGGCCCAACCCCACAAGTCTTGCCTACATCAATGTCTGCATGAAGTGGCTCTCGAGCAATTTCCCATTTTAGTTGAGCATTCAGGCGAAGTATTGATGGGTTAGGCCTGCACTCCGGAGGCACATTGCGGTTCCATTTGCCTTTGTCAACACCACCTCTACCAGCCATGTTGCTTTGGCCTGCCAGAATAAAAATGTCAGCAGGAAAAAGGGCAGTTGCTAGACTGGGATGAGATAATAGCAACACAAAGATTAACAAGAACAGCAAGGAGATGGCCATGGATTTTAGTCCCATACTCGTATAGGGTTATGGGTTTCTGTATATTGAATGTTGAATTGTTAACGAGTAACTAAAAGGGCTTGGTGGTGGTATATTTGTTGGGATTGACAAGAAAACATCTTTTTTCTTTTTTATATCATAAACAAGTTAGGAGCATCGGCACGCATCTATGATAGGTTTGGAAAGAGAAATGTAATTATAGTTAGCTATAATTGGTAACAGCAAGTGATCACTGATGCATTTTGGAAAGAAGATGTAATTATAGTGTGCAATATTGATAATAATCTTAATATTTTAATTTATAATAAGTTTATAAAATTAACCATTAGCAAAAACCTTACTAGTCTAACATGCTTGAGATAAATGGTAAAAAATTTTATTACCAAATTGACATATTTAGTTGATAATGGGATTCAATTTCCCCATCCCTTTACTTTTTCATTTCCATAGATTTAACCATCTTAACTAATTGTTCAAAAATCTTCTGGCCTTTTTTTTATTTTAAGTATAACGAACAAATCTTATTTCACCTATTTAAGGTGAAATTTATATCTTTCGAATGTTTAATATAATTAAAAAAAAAAAAGGTTGATGCCTTTTCCAAAGTTGGAAGGGAATATAAATCCTAATTCAAAGGGCTAAGGCCACTATAAGAGTCCATAGGAATAGATAAGAGGAAACCCAGCTTGCATTAGTCCAACTACAGTTTTTGGGTTTCCCTATCAAGACCTCAGTTTATACGTTATTCCGAAAACGAATTGAGCTAAGCGCAGAAAAAGCTTTGTGCATTATGAGTTATGAGAAAGAAATTGTACTATCCCAAAAATTGCAGGTGTGCCTCAGCCTCAGGTTCTATTTTTAGGTAATTGGCAATGTATGCTACCGATGGATCCAGATTTGCTAATATGGTTCGCCACTCATACTATTGGATCATTAGAGAACAACCCCTTACCTGAACGTTGTCTTTTTAGGTTTTTATCATGGTAAGATGAGAAGTGCATTAGCTGACAAAAACATTTTGAGGTTCAAATTCTATCGATTGTAAGCAAAATATTATTTGTGAGTTTGCCTTATTTGTAAGATGTAGTTTAGTTTCAATGGTTGTAGTAATTAGATTGATTTTGATTATTATAGTTTCGTATTGTACAATATATCTTTGATTATAGATTTGAATTTATTATTCATCTTTAGTTTTTACATTAACTGAGGTATCTATAATTTTTAGGCTTGAAATTCAAATTTTTATTTTGACGCTACAGAGCTGATTTTGGGAGAAATTGATCAATTTGGATAAATTGCTAACTTAATTAATTAAAAAATTAATTTACATTAAAAAATTAAGTAGTCTAATGATATAACTCCTTAAAAGCATTAGTATGTCAAGAGTTTTATCTTTATTTCTTCCCTCAAGAATAAATAATTTGTAATCTAATTGCCAATGGTTTTCAAGTCTCGGGTCAACTTATATTTAAGTGTAAAAAAGGTGCAACCATAAGAGAAAAAATAAATAATGGTACAAGTTGCGAATTAGAATAAATAATAATACAATTGCAATCCAATCAATAAAAAAATCCCCAAATAAAGAATTGTAAAATTTCGTTTATCAGACTACATGTGTAGATTGCAACCAACTGGATCACAGGAATTTTATAATTGGGACAGTGCCAGTGTGCCACCACATACCATAATAGTTGAGGCCTATTGGAAAAGCCTTATCTCAACTGTAAAAATAGATGAAGCGGATAGAAAATAAAATAAGGGCTGTCAAATGGTAAGAAATGAAAGGAAAAGGTATAGTTGAAGAACTAGTAGTGCTGCTGCCAGTGCGGATTGTGCTAGACCGAGAATGAAGGAAGGCATCAGCTAACATCTGGCCGAGAACAACCTGAGCTGGCGTAGTAAGGTGCAGCCTGTCTGGCTCCAGCGGTAGCCCCTTTGCGTCTACACGGTGCACATTGGCCATTTTAATCCCTTTTTGTGCTTCTCTTATTGTCTCTATAAACGGTCCCTCTCCTGATGCCAGCGCCACCTTCCAAATTAACAATTCAACCCCTTTTTTATATATTCAGAAAACTTAAATTCCAAGAAATAGGAAGAAAACAACATGCGGTGATATGCAATAATAGATCAGGCCATACCTGGAAAATTGGTAAAAAAGGATGCTGCAGATCGGCCCTGACATCCATGAAAAACTTCTCTAATCTATCTTTGTAAGCAATAGCATCTGCCTCATTCTCGGTATCACTCTCACCTTGATACCATAACATTGCTCGGAGAACTCCACCGCCTTTCAAGGCTACTCGAGTCCTCTGCACCAATTGATCATAAAGAAAACCTCCTTTCTCCCACTGACTAATAGAAGTCCCTCCAATTGCACATGGCACCAGACCCACCACGCCAATACCCGGGTCCTTAGTCAAGACTGCATTAGCAAATGCCATCCCTGGTCCAACCCCATTAGTCTTGTTATAATCAATGTCGGAGTGAAGAGGTTCATGGGCTGAAACCCATGTGAGGCTGCCACTTAACCTGAATACTGATGGATTGGGTTGGCATTGAGGAGGAACAACGCCATCCCATGTGGGAATTCCGGTTTTGGTGTCGTTGACCACCCCTCCACGGCCGGCCATGTTGCTCTGTCCGGCGAGGATAAATATGTTTTGGGGCGGTGGTTGAGATGCGACCAAGATGCTAGCTTGAGATAGAAGAGTCATGAACAGCAAGGAAAGCATCCTGTCATGTAGGCTCTCTCTTTCTCACTTTGCGGTATTTTGTCGCAAAAGTGAGAGTATTTGGCCACCTAGATTTCTCTATCTCGGACTACTTTGAAAGCGAAGTCAGCTTTATTATTTACATTAAACATTTATGAGTTAATATCTCTCCTCTACGAAACCTCACAGCAACATGAAAATAATGAACTTCACAGAAATTAAAAAGAGTTAGAAGCTCACTGGTACTAAGAATATTAATTATTTGAGATCGACACTGGGATAGTAGCTATGTAGTGAAATGCCTTCCTCTTACAATGAGCAATTAACAGATGGGTATTGAACTAAAAAAAAAAAAATCATATATAAAGAAACATGTTGACTTTAGAGCCCAGTGCTGAGTGAGGTCCAACAGAGAAGACCCATGAGTGACTATTCTAAGATATCATGCATTTTTTAACATTTTGATTCAATTATTTATTGGCAACTTGCCCCGACCATGCTTAGACCAATGGATCCAATCTGAGGCCTAGACGTTTAAGATCTTCGGTTCAAAACCTTAAGTGGATACTAGCTAGTAGGCTTCCTGTCGGAAAAAAATATTTACTGGCAACTGGCAGACCTCGGTTTTGTCATAAATTACAGAAGCTATTCCTTAATTGATACTTCTAGGAATAATGAGAAGTTGGAATTCATTTGGGAATATTAGGTAGAACACTATATGATGGATTGCTAACCCATATCCATTAATCTATGTTTCCATTTTCTCTTTGTCCCTTTTGGGTCCTATGAGAGTTAAGACCAAAATGGTTCTGTGGAGGCGATTTGTTCCACGATTAATGGGTCCATGATAGCACAACCGAACAAAGCATCAAACTGATCAAAGCTTCAAAAGTCAAAAATTTGTTGTTATGTAGACTATAGTCACTATAGCGTTCAAAGTATTTCATTTCAAACATTGTGCTCTTTCTTCTTTCTTTTTCTAGGGTTGCCGCCAGAGAGAGAAACAGAGAGAAAGAAAAAAAATTTCTTTGGGTTTGAGGGGCTGTTTGCTCAAGTAAGAGCAAACAACCTCTCCTTTTTTTATTTTTTTTTATTTTTATGTTTATTTACTATTTAATTAGTTAATTTTTGTTTACTTAGATAGTCATTTTGAGAATTTTTCTACCCATTTATGAGTTTTATTTACTCTTTATGAGTTTTTATAAGGTTATAGTAATGAATGAAAATTACAAGACACCGGTCATGTGGATGATTTTTTTTCATTTTTTTTTGACAAACTCATATTAGTTTCTTCAATAATGTTGTAAAGGGTGTTTGGAGGCTTCGGTAGCCATAGAAAATTCTCCCATTTCTCTTTGAAACTTCAAATGTAAAAGTTTATACACTATCAAAACTAAGAAAGAGTAGTGTTTTGTGAAGATTTCAAGTGGTGATCTTAAGTAAAAACTTGTTACAACGTAATTATATTATTTTTTAAGAGCTAACTTTATTTAGATACAAGTCTTTATATTAAATTTATTTATGTATCACTTGATTTTCTTTGTATAATCTCTATTCTATCAATGAAATTTTATCTTTGACAAAAAAAAAAAAAAAAATTTCATTTTAAACATATGTTAACCATCTTTGCGTGGGAATGGATGCAGATATTGAGGTTTAAACCCCTAACATACAATTAGTCTTTGGTAATACGAATTAAATTTGGATTATGAAAGAACTGGATTAGATTCATTCAAGTGAGAATTTAAAAAAAAATTACATTGACATTGCCTTCGTGAATAAGATTAAAAGTGAGCTTACTTTACTTTTGTTTTTTTTTTAAAGAAGTTAGGGCAACTTGATATATAAAAAGTGTGTAACGGTAGCCTATCTAAACCCAAAACTTGGATTCGAGTTTAAAGTTTTGTAATTGGTTTTGAAGGAATATTGGCAGTAGCTCTTTCATATTGGCCCCTTCATTCTTGATGTGATAAATATACAAAAAAAATTACATTTACCTTCCTGAAATTATAAATAATTAACATTTCAAAATCTTATGTCTCAAAATCAAATATTCACCTCCTTAAATTTTTATATACCAACACCTAAGGACTTTTAATGGCTTTTTGGCAAAAAATGATTGTCATGTCCTTATTTTAACATATGTCTTCTTTAATCCATTACATATAATTTTTAGCATTTACCCCAAAGTTTATGTTTAAATAACAATGAGAATTGATGAAATTATTTTTAAAATATATATTTATAAAGTTTTTAAATTTTTTAGTTTATAAAAATTATTTTTAATATTTCTTAAAAGTTTTAAAAAGTTAAAAATAATTTTTATAGATCTAAAATTTTTAAAAAATTTAAAAATTTTACAATCAATCCATATAGATTTAATAAAAAGAATTAAAAATTTTCTTTACACTCAATAATTTGTTAAAAATTTTAAAACTTTCTATAAATTTAAATTTTTTTTAAAAATTATTATGTGTATAAAAAAATTTTAATTTTTTATTCTTAAATATATATTGTTTGATTCTAAAATTTTTAAAATTTTTCCAGCTACAAAAATTTTTTTAAACTTTTTTTTTATTTTTAAAAAATATAAAAATTAGAAAAATGTAAATGCTAGGGATTACGTGTAATGAGATTAGATAATATACGTGTTAAAATAACGGCATAAAGGTCATTCTTTGCAAAAAAGCTAACAGAAGTCCTCAAGGATTGGTATATAAAAATTTAGGGAGATAAATATTCAATTTTAAAACAGAAAGTTTTGAAATGTTAATTATATCTAACCTTAGGGAGGTAAATGTAATTTGCTCTAATATAATATAACTTTGCTTTTTCTTCGGGCTATAGCCTCCACCTTTTGGACCACACTTACGACCCAATTGGGATATAATATTTAGGGATAATTACTATTTGCCTTCTGAGGTTTGGTGTATTGTATTAAGTGGTCTCTCACTTTTAAAAATTCTATTTATTCATCCTTGACGTTTAATGAAATAAATTAAATAGTCCTTCTGTTAAGTTTACCAAAAAACAATGGTGATCGGTAACATTGCAGAGAACATATGTCTGCAATTCGATTATTCTTCCTTAAACCATGGTGACTTTATGAAAACCTTTCTCCCAATCTTGCATCAATCCCTCCCAAAATCCCCATAATTCTGCAGCAGGGACATAACAATTTCCTAGGTATAACATGCTGCGATTTGAAGACAAGCATATTGTGGTAGAAGAACAACGAATAGTCGTTCAAGCACTAACCAAGGTATTTGATTTTCCAACAATATCAAGTCACGATAAAGAACCTAAAGCATAGAAGACATGTTGATAATGGGGTCATCAACATCTCCAAGTTTAGGATTATCATTCTTCCGAAGCAATTTGATAACAAAGCAGCCATCGAGCACCAAAAGTTTGACAAACTCATCTACGCCAACATCAGTGGGACCGGAATAGCAAGCACGAGCTCCTTCTTCATTTGATGCTGCACGAGCTCCACTTTAAAGAATCAGTGCTGCTGCAAAACCACCAAAGCTAGCATTCATATCCATTATACTTCTATATCTACCTTTAGAGAGTAATTCAGGTATAATTTCATAATGTTTAACTCAACTCATGTCAACTTATCATTAACCCTAAACTAAACTACTAAGATTGTGTATATATCTATATACTAAACACATCAATTTCAATCATTTCATCCGATTTCAATCAACAATTTTAAGCGCCCAGTTACTTAAGCCACTAAAACAATATCAACATTATAAAAATTAATAAAAAGCAATCAACTTTACCTTCAGTAACAATCCTAACGCCTCCCTCCAAATCCTCTTTAGACCCAATGTTCCGAGAGACAAACCTAATGTTCTTAGCTCCTTGACCGAAAAATCTTTGACCCGTTAACGAAAATTCCATAGCATTACTAAACCCGACAATCCTAGGCAATCTTTGTAGCGTACCAAGATCCGCATTCATCCTCAAATCAACTTTTTTAACACTAAAAAATGAGTCTTGATAATAATACCTAATATCACAAGCAGCCGCCAAATTAACACCGCCGCCAATACAACCTCCATGAATACTTGCTATCACTGGTTATCGATCTTGATAGATGGAGACAAGGTGAATATATTACAAAGATTGAGGAAGAAGAGAAATAAAGGAAGCGAAGAAGAAGAAGAAGAAGAAGAAGAAGAGAAATAGAAGAACCGAAGAAGAAGAGAAGAAGAAGAGAAACATAAGAAGCGAAGAAGAGAAATAAGACGGTCAAAGGGTATTTATGGCTTTTTATTTTTTCTTTTCTATTTTACCTTTATTTTCCTCATTTTCTAACAATAAAATAGTGAAATTATTGATAAAAGGATTATTTAGTGTAATGGAATTAAACGTCAGAGATAAATAAATATAATTTTTAAAAGTGAGGGACCATTTAATACAATACACCAAATCTCATGGGGCAAATAGTAATTGTCCCTAATATTTATTAGGTGCACAAAGTAAAGAGGGGTTATTTGCTTTCTCTAAAAAAAATTTATTTGTATTCACGGTATTGTTTTTTGGTCCAACAGGAACTATTTCATTGATAAATTCTGGGAAGATTACAAGGGAAGGAGCTAGAGTTTTGCAACTTAAAGACTAAAACATTACTTATCAGAGCAAAGAATCTAGCTCCATAAACATACAACATAATAAAGAAGAAGAAAACATTACACATGATACCCCATATCAGTATCATATTCTAATAAGGGTTATAATCCCTAAAGAGGAAGAATGCTTGAATAAGAAGAAAGCTTGATAAGGGAGTCTATTATCTCCCAAACAAGATAATCCTACAAGACTAAAGAATCCTATTCCTAAGAGGTTTGAGCTAATATCTGACTATATATACATCTCATTACAACTCATATGGGAGAGAGATCATTCATTCATACATTCTCATATTCTACATCAAGCCATCATTTCATCACCTCATCATACATTCATTCTACATCCTTTATTATACTCTATTTGCTTTATTATTATTTTTCCATACAATTACTGACTTAATCTTCGGAGTGTTTATGGGGGAAACGCCGCCCCTTCACTCGACTTCCTCGTCGATGCAAGTTCCATGAGCAAAGATACAAGTGGTGCTGTCTGTGAAAATCCTAACTCGTTTTGTTCAAGAGTTGGGCAAAATCAAATTCAATTCTGAATTATTATTACTTGTTGGAAACCTTGCTCTCGTCAACTCCAACACACACAAAAATCAACTCTGTCATAAAAAATTAATGTCAGAAATTATATCTGTTCCTCATAGTCATTGCCCTCTCAAACAAAGATCAACATGACTTTTCTACTTTTATGTTCCTATTCATCGGAACATTGATTTTATAAAGTCCCTTAGTCATCGAAAAAAAGAGAGCCTTATCCAGGTTCCATTCAAAAATAAGTATTGCAGCTATTAACAAAAATTTCTATATCTATATATCATTGGTGATAAGTTTGGTCAAGGTGAGGACACAGTTATTGAAGCTATAACTGCTATCTTCAGAAATTACATGAAGTCGTCCAGGTTCAAGATGGAACGAAGGTTTCAAATTACCAACCAGCGGTCATAAGTTTGTTGTGCCTTTTATTATTTGAGAAGGCAGCGGCTCGTCCTACAATATCTGGGATAGAAAGAGCAGCAGGAATCTAGGAAACCAAGACATTAAAGGAACGCATTATATTCTTTTCGATTCAATATAGAAGAACTACTGTCCGAGCATTGGCACAAAAGAAGGATCCCCGCATCCAATTAATATCTACACGAAGAATATTGAGTTTGGAAAATTCGAAGGTTAACAATCATGGCATAATGGTCTGGTGGGAAATTCAAGAACTGGTGTTTATCCTTTTATGTTTAGATATAAAAGCAGACAGAGGCAAAAAGAAGAAAAATCTTAGAAAGTGAGTACATCAACAATTTCAAGAAGAGGTGCTTCAATTCCTCGTGGATCGATTGAATGGGGTAGAGGAATCTTTAGAAAATAATAATTTTGAAATCTAGGATCTGGAAATTAACAGTGCAAGATACAACATGCTAAGGAGAAGTAAACCTAATGAAAACATGAAGAGGAAGACGTAACAAACGTGAACAACATGCAGCTAACATAGCCTGCCCAGATGGTATTCTCGAGCAAATGACTCAAGAGTCACATCCTTTCTCTGCCCAGCGATTAGACCCCTGAATAACCGTAATAAAGTCACCACAAGAATGGCCCTCAGGCCAAAAGCTGAGCTTCGAGTTTTGAGCAACCGCTGTAACCAATCTTCGAAGCATCGACCCCATCACCAACCACTGACAGTTAGGCTAACCGAGCGACGAGCACTGAGCATCAAACTGAGAGAAGCTTAAAGTTCAGAACTGGAAAATCGGGAAGCTCGGACTTAGAGCAACTTTAAGCTCAGACCAGGATCCAGGCTTATAGAACGAACATCAACCAGAATGTGAGTGCCAACATAAATTCAGATACTAAAAAATTACAGAACTTGTTAAACAAGATACAATCATATCTTTTCAAAAAAAAAAAAAAGAGAGAGCATGTGAAAATGAGCAAGCCTTGCTTGGAGCTGCTAGAACACTCAAACAGTAGCTGTCAGATGGCAAATCCCAACATGGGTAAAATATTTATGGTTTGCATAATCTTACCCTTAATAAGGTTTTGCAGAAGTCCTCGCTATCAGGCCTTGAGTTGAGTAGGTATTAAAAAATAAAAATCCAGAAGTTGATAAAGACAAGAGGACGTGAACACGAATGGTTCCCAGACCATAAGCGCTGAGTTTCACTATGATCATAAACTAAGCTGGGTATTGAGCATTGAATACCAGACATCAAGTTCTTCAGCACTCGGGTTCCGAGTGCCAAGCCATCAATCCGAAGTTAACCGATCATGCTGATTTTTGACATTCTCTAGCTTGTGAAAGTCTAACTCGGAGCATTTGGCTTTCGGAAGCAAGCTATCTTCGACCATCTGCATGCAGATGTGTCGATCAGTAGAGTTCATATTCTATCCAAAAAAAAAAAAAGAGGCTATATCACCAACGATTTGTACCACGCGGAGTGATATTTCCAGTAAAGTCAACAAGGTTGGATCCCGGACAAAGCAAAACATCTAACTCATGGCCAACTACTTCGAAGCCTATCACTACCCAAGACAATCAAAATACGAGCTTCGGTACGAAGATCTTCACTTCAATTTCCTTAGCAATAATTTGAGCAAATAATAAATTAACATAAATATTCGTTACCTCGAAGGCGGGACAAGAGCACCACCACAGATAAGAATTCTCTCTCAATTATTTATTTTCATCTTATTCTTATACGAATAATTATAGCTTGTCACACAAAGCACATTTACACATCTATACACAGATGTTCATAATTATTACCCATGCAAAATATGCATTTGATATATTTATTACATAAGGACTGACCATCAATTGAGATCAATTAAACGATCCCAAAATTATTGTTATGTTTTCTATCCTTACAGATGAGGAGAATGTATTTACTGAAGATGCTAGTTTTAAGCACCAATCAGTCCAGGCAATCAAATATTCTGATCATCTTACTCAACATCAATATGCAAAAATTGTTAAAAGACATCAGACACACTGTCAAGCAACACTAATGTTGGCTCCCGCTCAAAACTGGATCAAACAACACTCAGACAAATGCTACTTTTGAAAATTTCAAAGAACATTCAACAAGGGAAATTTAAGAAGAGAGTCAACTATATCCACTATACAGCCGAATACATTAAGTGCAATTCTAGACAACCTAGCCAGTATCATGCAGTATCCTCTATTCTAGAAACTGTGCAACCTTGGTCTTTCACTTGAACTACAAAGCTTATCTCACCATTCGGATCGGAAAAACCTAAATTTGGTCCTTCAAAGCCCACATTCCATTATTTCTAAATCTTCACTAAATTACTATCCCACATTACTAAGGTTAGACTAAAGGAGCTCGAACTCACTACTATGATCACAAAAATCCTTCTCTTTTGTAAAAATGCTACAACAGTAGTGCTCGGCAAAATAAATATCAACATCAGCAAAGATTTTCGAACTCGACATCAATCATTATTCTGGTTAGACAGTTGTCCTCAATAAAGCTATCGAAATATAAAGCCTAGCAATATTGAGATATTTCTCTCAAATCTCGAGTCACTATATTGCACCGGGCATCTCACAAAATCGAGTATATATGGAAACTCGCATCATCGGGTCGTTAAATTGCACTGAGCATCTCATAAAGTCGAGTATATATGAAAAGTCGCATCCTCAGATCTCTATATTACACCAAGCATCTCACAAAGTCTAGTACATATGGAAACTAGCACCCTCAGCTCGCTTTTCAATATTGAGGTTTTAAAACTCCAGCACTAGCTGGTTCCATTCTATGTGTTACTATAACACTGGTGGGTTAATCCCTTGGGACGTCGAGCATTAAACTCCAGCAACTAAAGTTGGTTCCCAATTTGCTTTTCAATACTGGGGTTATTCAACTAGAAGCTGGCACCCTCAAGTCACTTCGATCACTGAGGTTCAGAAACTTGGGTCGTTTCATAACACCGAGCATCTTTTTATTAAGCAATCTGCAAATCTAAGTCCAGCTGGCATTTAATGATTATGATATTCTGATATTGTGATCCTAAGGCTTGGTATACCGAGCACCTTAACGTTTAATGACTGAAGCTAGCCACCTCATGTCATCCTTTAACAACAACAGAGATTTTTAAGCAAAGTTATTATCTCAGTGCATCTATCATCTACAGAATTACTTGTCATCATTCAGATTGATTCTTGAAAATTCAAAAATCTCAGACATGAATATACGAATAGACTTTCAGAGGGAACTCTTGATACCCCATATCAGTATCCTATTCTAATAAGGGTTATAATCCCTAAAGAGGTAGAATGTTTGAAAAGAAAGTCCATTATCTCCTAAACAAGGCAATCCTACAAAACTAAGAAATCCTATTCCTAAGAGGTTTGAACTAATCTCTCGCTATATATACATCTCATTACATGTCATATGGGAGAGAGATCATTCATTCACACATTCTCATATTTTATATCAAACCATCATTCCATCATTCCATCACGTTATCATACATTCATTCTACATCCCTTATTCTACTCTATTTACTTTATTATTATTTTCCCATACAATTACTGACTTAATCTTCAGAGTGTTTATGGGGGAGACCCCGACCCTTCACCTGTCTTCCTCGTCGATGCAGGTTCCACAAGCAAAGATACAATTTCGAGTTATCAAAAAAAAAAATTAAATAAGCCATAAACACGCCAGTACCTCGGTGTCGCATCAAAAGGATTTACGATTTGGCTAAATATAAAACCAAATCTTGGTCTAGATAAGCTTGAGCTTTGGATAGAAGACCGGAAAAGAACTCTGACATCCTCAGCGGAATAATGGGTATGGCACAACCCATTTTACAACTTTTGAAAAAACTCCTAAATAATGGGTAAACCATATCAAAAGTTCCCACAATAACAAAATTGTCTTCTTCTTCTTCTTCTTCAAGGTGAGCACTCAAAAGTTCCCTTTTCAAACCCAGAAAATCCTCACAAATAGAGAGCAAAAGTATTCATAAAGGATAGCAAAAAGGGAATTGGACCCTAGATCCAGTAAAACTACTACAACATAAAATGAAAAATACCAAAACCCAAAAGAAAAGGATTAATTTCTGGTAAAAAATGACCAAAAATTGATCTTGTAGACGTTGAAGAAGACGAAGGTGGAACAGGAGCAAGGAAGACTTTAGAGAGGTAGAAGAAAGAAGAAAAAGTAAAATCTTGTATTCACGGTATTCAACTTTTTCCTTTAGTCCCATAATAATATTTAATATTTAATTGTCATTGCGAATCTTGACCTTAATCCCTTGTTACTCAGAACTCTTACTTTGGATTTACAACATCATTAGTGAGTGTTATTCAGTTCAGTTATGTGCTTGGCTGAAACTTGACTGTGGAGGTTGTTTTTTATTACCTTATGTTATTCAAAATGGGGTTAGGAATAACAATGAGCATAAGTTGCAAGCTGTAAAGATTGGTATTGAGGTTGAGGTGCCTGAATTGATGCTATTTTTGGATGGGCATAGGGGTGTGCATCGGGCGGTTCGGGCGGGTTGAAAGGATGGAATCGAAAATCGATCTGGTTCGGAAGGGTAATTATTGCAACAGAACCAACCAACTTTGAAACAGAAAGAATCCATTCAAAAATTTGAAAACATTGGGTAGTCCGGATCGGATAATAAAATTGGGCCAATTTTGATTGGGCCTTAAATTAAACGTCCAAAATGAAAATTAAATCATTTTAATATACTGGATTGAGCCCATTATAAAAAATTAAGTGTCTAGCCTTTAATGCTGGCATCTATGTACAAGGCCTTTAGCCCAAACATAAAAAAAATCCTGTATACTTAGCCCCTTTTTATTAAGAGCTCCTAAATGACTAAATACAATAATGAGTCCCAATTCAACAAGTTAATGTCTAGTTATATTAAATAAGGAGTCCTAATTCAAAAATTAATGCTAAAATAAAATATACAAATATTTGATATATTTCAGCCATTTACAAAATATAATTCCTTCAATTGTAAAAAGACAAGGGGAATTTTACAATATCTCAGTATGTACTTGGATGGGGTTGTCTACACAACCAAAGAATCTAGGCAGACATGTATTCACATTTCACAATCATATTATTGAACAAGTCAAGGCAAGTAGATGAACCTAAAAAAATAGCAGAACAACTGAAGCATAAAATAAGAAATTTTATCAATCATACAATTGAATGTCCATTAAATGTAAATAAGTGAGGCTCATAATTAATTTTTCATGTCATTGGATGAATGAAAACTTAATTTCTTGGCAACAAACTGCAAACCATTTGCTACCTAAGAAACACAAAATCGTGCATTCAACCAATTGTCAAATAAATTGGTGGAAGCTTCATCATTGCCTCACACAGACTGCAACAAACACAGGCACAAAATTATGTGTTGCAAAACTTAACCTTGCTAAGTCTCATTAACAAAAGCTAGTTGAGGGTTTAAATGGCATAATCAAAACCCTGGCAGCTTGAGGAAGTAGGTAAAAAGTTATTGCAACATAAAAACGCACACAAGTATTGTCACAGCTTGAAATAAGAACATAAAAGCCACCTGAGGGTTTAAATGGCATAATAAAAACCCTGGCAACTTGTGGAAGAAGATTTAAGATATTGCAACACAAAAAAAGCACACAGGTATTGTCACAAACTGAAGTCACTCATAGACTTAAGTTAGAACACAAAGCAGCAAAAAATGAGCACATGTTCAATAATTCAATATTAAATATTAATCATAAGTGATCAACAACCAACAACAAGCAAGGGATCAATTAGTAAGCAGTTCAGTTGATTATGAAAGGTAAAAGAAGTTTAGAAAGTGTGTTACTGAGTATTAAGCAAAAAGGGAGACATGATAGAGATAACTGATTCAAGCATTCAGTATCAAGTTCTAGATGATGGGAATGCAGCTCCAATTGGTGGGAGGTCTGAGAAGAAACATAGAGAAGAGAATCATATAAAAAGTAAAATAAAGTTCAAAAAATTAAAGAAAATGAATCAGAAACTAATGAATGTGACTAACCTTTTTTAAATACTTCTAATTCATCTAAGCTTTCTTCAACAGACACAGAAAAGTTTGGAGTTTTAATCTAATCTTGAACATAAATCAATGCTTCAATAAGTTTTGGAGTTAAACTACTCCTGAAAGCATCAAGAACTCATCCACTGGTGTTAAAAGTAGATTCTGAAGCAACTAGATTCTGAAGCAACTGAAAAATTAGGATGGCCAAAATATCACAAGCCATTTTAGAAAGAACAGGGAATCTTTCTGCATTTAACCTCCACCATTTAAGAATATCAAATTTTCCCTCTTCTTCGATTTCAACAGATGACTCGGATAAATATGATTCAAGTTCACTTTTCTTGCTTCCATGCAAACCACTCTCCAATTTGCTATGCTTAAATCTAGCTTTTAACATCGACATGGATTTGTAACTTGATTAAACATCAAGAGAAGTATATTGGCTTCCACCAGTCACATTAGCAGCATTGGTTGGAGCAGGAGTATCCTGAACAGATTGCCCTTTATTCATATAATCATTATACAATTCAAATAAAGTAAATTTAACATTGTTGAACAAGTTCCCACCAATCAGATCACCATAAATGGTGTTCAGAGAAAATTCCAGATATTTCAATTTGTACTGGGGATCCAAAACATTAGAAATAAAAATAAGGAAGTTCATTTTATCTAGATCTCCCCACTACTTATCAAATTTTGATTTCATATTTACTCCCATTGACCTTACAGACATATCATCGACAGTCCACAAACCATTGAGAAGGCAGAAGAGATCAGCAATCATAGAAAAAAATGACTTTGAAGTGACATAATGAGAATCCAAGATTCTCAAAGTCATTTCATAGAAATGCTCTACAAACTGAACCAGATTATTGGCACACTTCTAGTCATAAAAGCCAAGCACATTATCGCCAAGGTCAACTCGGAGAGATGATTCATTCTCTTCATAGTTTTCAAAAGTTTTCTCATTTATACAAGCAGATTTCAGCATGGGGTAAGTGGAATTCTAGTGGGTTGGCACATCAAGATTCAGAGCACACTTAGCTTCAATGCCAAGCAAATCAGAAAATTCTTTGAATTTTCTTAATCTAGATGGGGAATTTATTATGTATCTTACCACCTCCCTCACCCTTTTTATAGATATGCTCAATTCAGGCCCTCATTAACAACTAAATTTAGTATATGAGCCACACACCTAATATGCACATATTTCACTTTAATGCTACTCAATCACCAACTCAACATTTTTTAAAAAAAAATGACATTACACTATCATTGGAAGCAACATTATCAAGTGTGACAGTGAAAATGTTTTTCAATCCCCACTCAAGCAATGAGTTCTCTAGTGGCTTAGTAATATACTTACCTCGATGTGAAGAAACAGGTACAAATATAATTATTTTCTTATTAAGCTTCCACTCATTGTCTATAAAATGTGCAGTAATGCACATATAGTTAATTCTTTGGGTAGAGGTCCAAGAATCAGTGGTTAGACAAACTCTTTGGCAGTTAGATTTGAAAAAGGATTTCAATTTCAGTCTCTCTTCAACAAAGATGTTGAAGATATCCCTCGTGCAAGTCCAGCTAGAGGGGATTTTGAAACGACGGCATGCAACACTCATAAAGTTTCTAAACCCATCCCCTTTCAAAAATCTAACATGCAACTCATATGTGGCTATCATTTTTGCTAAAGCATGTCTTATCAAGTCCTGGTCGAATTTTCAATTTCCCAAAACCCCCAAATTAGATGCAGAATCAGTAGCAGAAGCATTGAGTGCAAGTTAAAAAGTTAAAAGTTGTTGCCTAATTGACTTTTCAGCTGGGTTTTTAGTGCAAGTAAAAACATGGTTCCCAAGGGATGAAGTCCCATATTTTTTTGATTCAGCACCAAAAGTAGTAGCACAGTATATGCATTTAGCTTTAATAACTGTCTCACCTTCCTTTAGTGGTTCAAAATGCTCCCAAGCTACAGATATGATTCCCATCTGCTTCTATTTTTTTTCACCAGTCTGCTTTAAAGTAAGGACATTTGATTGTTCAACAGAAGCATTAGGCTGCTGCTGAGTGTTTTGGGACGCTTCCACTATATTTACAGGATCACCAATAGTAGTTTTACTGCCACTAGCATCACTTGGAGGGTCCATCTACATATAAAGAAGAACAACAACCAAATGAAACACAATCAAGGCCTTTAAACCAACTGTAGGTACATAATGAACACAAATAAACAATAGCAATTTAATAAACACAATCAACCTACTGTTGCTGCCAAATTAACAGAAATAAAATTTAATATTTAATTTCGTAACAACATTTGGTTGATTGTGTTTAATTTTAATACTTATACTTATATAAATAAATATAATATTTGTATATAAAAGTTATATTTATATGAAAATATATTTATAATAATATAAATTATTTATAAAAAAATTAATTTCTTTTATAAATTAGAAATAATAATCAAATTTTATTTTAATATGAACAAAAGCTTTAGAAATATTATGAAATATTTAAAAAATTTATATTATTATAAAAGACTTAAAGTTATACTATATAAGTTAAAATATTAATTTACTTATATTAACTATAAATATTATATACAGTTAAAAAAATATAAATATTATAAATTACTTTTTAAAATCTAATTTATAAAATATAATTTAAATTAAATTATAAATTTACTTATATATATAATATATTATATAATTTTTAAAAATCTTTTGTAAATAATAAAAAATACAAAAATTTATCAACAGAAAGCCAATATTGCATAGAAACCATATCAAAAACACAACCAACCAAAATGTGTTTATCAACCAAAAATTGTAAATTTAACAAATTTTAACAAAATATACCTTTGATCTCTTTTTCTCTTGAAGATCGAAGGGGTGAGCAAAGCACAGATGATTAGATCTATCGAATTTATTGCTTCCACATTAAGGAAATGCAATTTTAATTGCAAATCCAAACATGCAAACGTAAAAAATCAACAAAAGGTAACTCCTTTTTACTTTTCAAAAACAAAATCTTTATGAAAATTCATAGATCTGATATTAGCATTTACCTTTTTGCTAACCCTTCAAATTTTTAATGGGAAAGAAAGAATCACATAACTATATACAACAACAATCAATGAAAACCAATAATAGTTTGGGAAAGAACAAAGTTAGGTTGTTGTTTCTATAAGTGGAAGGATTTGTGATGATAATAGCTCCAACAAAAATAAGGGAACCAATAACTTCTCCATTTTAAGTGAAGGCTTGAAGGTTCCACCGTTCCAGATATAACCAAAATAGTGCAAGGACATAACACAAGAAAGTAAGATGAGACAAAGATTAAAGCATAAGCATCAACTCATTAAGGAAGGTGAGTAGACATAAGTGGAGTATACACTGAAAGATTAGGGTTATTAGGTTAGAAATGGGGATCAGAGAAGACTGAAGATTTGAGAACTAGGGAGGGAGGGAGGCGAAGAGAACGAGGGAGGCAGAGAGTATTCTAGAATAGGGTTTGATGTGAGGCGGGTGAGAAATGAGAGAGAGGAGTGAAAGAGATGAACTTATACCTAGGGTTAGAATTAGGGTTATGATTAGTATTTAAACGGCGTCGTTCCATATATATATGTATATATTAAATAACTTCAGCGGTCGGGTAGAAGATCACTTCCACGGAATCGAAATTTGAGAATAACCCCACCTATTAGCTGAGCCGAGCCGAGCCGATCTTTCATTTTTGCTTAACTGAACTTCTTATGCAGGTCAGGTTCGGGTCAAAAATTCGGATCCCGAAAAATTCTGTACAGCCTTAGATGGGCATTCTTATTTTCAAGGAAGAATTTGGGTATCCTGGATTAAGATTTCTAAAAAAAAAATTCCTGAAACAGTGTTTCTTGATTGGAGAAATTCAGACTAATAGTCCTTTATTTTTAAGAAATTTCAATTTCTTTAAATTGCATTATTTTTTAAACAATTAATCAAACTTCATTAATAAAAAGCACATATTACAATAATAAAAGGGATCGTTTCACATATAGACCAACACATAAAAGTTTTTTCAAAAATGTCATTGATCTATTAAACCTTTCAATATTGGTCTTTCAAAGTTTTTTCTGTCAAAAAGATTACTTTCCTTTCCTTCAAGTGGTTTTCTTCTTTCTCAACATTTTTTTGCTGTCATTTTTTTCTCAACGTTTTTTACTGTTTTAATTTTTTTCTCAGCATTGTTACTGTTTTTATTTTTAATGTCTGGCTTAATTTTTTTTCTCAATGTTTTCTTTTTCTTCAAACATTTTTTTCACTGTCTTCATTTTTTTCAAATTTTTTTTTCAAACTTCTATTTTGTCTCTCACTCTTTCTCAATTCAATTCAATTGCAACATTTTTTTTAATTTTTGGAACCAACAAATTCAATTAAAATGTATCTCTTTGTTTTTACTTTTTCTTTCTTTAATTAAATGATTATGAAGTAAACATCTCCGATGTTGTATCAACAAGTAATAAATAAAATTTTTCCCTTTTATATTCTTAAAGAATAAGAATTTTAGTAATTTAATTAGTTTATTAACATGCCTAACAACTTTTGTGTTCCTATTTGTTGTTTTTTGTTGAATGTTATTTTTTTGTTTGTTGTTTATTATTCGTTAATAAAGGTCATAAATAAATTTTTTACTTTTAATAGTATTAATAATAAAAATAATAATTTTTTGATATATTTCATAATTTTTCTATTATTTTTGTTTTGCTTTTAAAGAAAACAACAAAAATCAGCAAATGGAAACACCAAAAAAAAAACTAAAAACAACAACTGAAACAACAAAACAATAAAAAACAACAAAATTTTGCAGTTGTTGATTTTTATTGTTTTTTCAATTTTTTTATTATTACTAATAAAATTAAGGCCATAAATAAAATTTTTACTTTTATTAGTATTAATGATAAAAATAATAATTTTTTTGATATTTTTCATAATTTTTTATTTTTTTGTTGTTAGTTTTTTATTTTTAACAAAAATAAAAAAACGAAAACAACAACTGAAACAACAAAAATAATAAAAATCAACAAAACCATAAAAAAAATGCAGTTGTTGATGTTTGTTGATTTTTGTTGCTACTTGTTTTTTCATCATTAATAATAAAATTAAGATCATAAATATAATTTTTACTTTTATTAGTATCAATAATAAAAATAATAATTTATTTGATATATTTCATAATTTTTTATTGAAAGAATAATTATTGAATACTATGGGTAATTTTTAGTTTAGTTATTTTAATTTATACATTATAAATAATTATGAAACAAATGATTATTAAAGACTATGGGTAATTTTTAATTAAATTAGCTTAATTTTATATTCTAAATAATAGTAAATTTCAAAATTTCAAAATTATTTTTTAGAATATAAAATTAAATTATTTAAAATATTCAAATTAAATGAATATAAACATACAATCAACTTAAATTAAAGATGACTTCAAAAATAATAAAGAGATAAAAAAATTAAAAAAATAAAAATGAAAAAGTGAAAAAAATGGAAAACACTGATTTAGAAGAATGAAAGAACGGAAAAAAAAAAGTGGGACATAAATGAAAAGCGGAAAAACAAAATTGAAGGAAAAAGAAGGGACATGCCACAAATGAAAATAGCAAGGTTTACTTGGGTCATTCCTATAATTAACTCATAATAAAACCCAACTAAAAAGCCATAGGACAAAGCCCAGTAGATAGAGAGAAACCTAAATTACAAAGGTTGAAAAATAAACCCAATTTTGGTTTTATCCAACATAGGAGAAGGAACCCTAATTTGTTGGTAACAGTAATAACAACAGAAGAATGTCAAACTTTCTGTCATGGTTAATTAAAATTTAAACTGCCTCCATTTTCAAACTTTGTTCCATAGATTGAGTATAACTTTCAATAATTTCACTTGCAAAGACCCACTAATTATGTATTGTCCACAACATAAAAAAAAGACATCGAAGCATTAACTCCAGCGAAGTTGATGGTGGTTAGATCTAAAACAACCAAGTTGAGCTACTACAGCCGCTCATCTTAAGAAAGGTGGAGTTCATGTTCCAAGTTCACTGCACAAAAAAACACCAAAAATAGAAAAGCTCAAAAGAACCTACAAACATAAGATCTAATTTATCATAGTGAAATATATATTTAAATAGCAAATGATAAAAGAAGGTAGGAAGGGGTGGTTGCTAGTCAGAAGACCAGCAACACCCCCTGGAACAAGGAGATATAAATTACTGTGCACAAAAAAAGTAAAGAAATAGACAAGAGAGAAAGAGACTATTGAACTTTTTTTAGCAGCACTTTAAATTGGATTGTTGACACAAAAATAATTTGCATTTGATTATTAAATAAAAAGAATAAGATTGTTGATAACTGTTTTGAGGGGTTTGTCGAGGAGGAGAAAACTCACCTAAAATGTGAGAAAATTATATTAAATCATTGGAAGTGACAACAAAATAACTGTAGAAAATCTTGAGATGGAAAAGAAGAAAGAAATGCTAATGGAAGATAAGTGGATGAAGAAGAAGAAGAAAAAGAATAACGATGATGGAGAATGTGCATTTGTTCTCTAGGAAGCTAGGGTAGACAAATTTCTATGTGAAAAGAACAGTAAAAGAAAACTTGTTACGTTAGTATTCATGTAGGCTCCACATTAGGGGTGGCCACAGACCGGTTCGGACCCTGAATTGGCCTTCTGAACCAACCTAAAACCGGGTTGAATCGGAACAGTCCTATTTTCGGTTCAGGGTAGGTTCAAAATTTTTTGAATTGTGAACTGGAACCGCCGGTTCAACGGTTCTAAACTGGATTTAAAAAAAAAAAAAAAAAAAAAATATATATATATATATATATATATATATATATATTGTTAGATTTTATTTTTTTAAGTCAAAATCATTTAATTTTATTTTTTATATATAACCGATTATTTAATGAAAAGATTAGAGAATAAATATAGATAATATAATTTTAATTTAATTAATGGATATTTTGTTTAATAATTTTAAAATATATAGATAAAATAATTTTGTTAAAATAAAAATTGTAAATTATTGGCAGAAAATATAAATTTATATATAATCAAGTGTCAATATGACAATATCAATATCAATATGACATTTAATCAAAATCAAATGTTTATAACTATAAGGTAATTAGTAATATATTAAAACTTTATATATATATATATATATATATATATGTGTGTGTGTGCGCGCGCGCGTGTAAGGGCCAAAGAAGGCCCGTTGCCGCTTGCCAAAATTTGCAGTGGTGGCCATTGCAAATTTTCAAAAAAAATTTGGTGACCATTGATTGGCCACAACGGTCACTTTTTTTTCTTTTTTTTAATTAAATTATATATAAATAAATAATATAAAATGACTAAATTGACCCTAATAACATTTATATTTTTAGGATAATATGGTCATTTTAAGATAATTTTTTTCTATAAATACCTTTCCTCACTTACAATTTTTTTCACAATTATTCACATGCATACTCTCTCATTCATTTTCTCTCAATTTTCATTTTCAATCTTCTCTTATAATCTTATTATTATTATTATTATTACTACTACTACTTAAAAATGCCCTAGGGGGGGGGGGGGGGGGGGTGAATAGGACTAAATAAATTAAAACAAGGATTAATGGAATTTAAAGAAAATTAAGAAGAGTAGCGATTTAAGACAATTAATTTAAGGAGTTCGGATTATAACCAATCCTAAATCTCCACCTAACCTATCCCCAAGTTAGGATTTTCAATCACCCACTTCAATCTTATTTCCAAGATTGATTACACAAGAGTTTTTCAAGGCTGAACTCAAACCTTCACACAAATGAGTTTTTCTTGGCTTAACTCAAACCACAACCAAAACCCAAGTGTTTCAATGGCTAACACTTAAATGAAGTCCTTTTAAACTTAGTTCCTCACTTCCCTTTTCAACCCAAGAAATAAGAAGAAGAAGAAACTAAGTAAGAACACACAACCACACTCAAAAATTAAAATGTAGAAGAGAATTAATGAGCTTTACAAATGGGAAGAATAAATTGAGTGCTCATTCAAAGTGTGTAGCTTCTTAATTGAAGTTTCAACTCTTCAATTTATAGTTGGAGAGTGAAAAATAACTATTGGAAACCATGAAATTCGTTCCCAACCTCTTCCTTCTTCATTAAATGCATTTTTAGTTTTTGCAGGAATTTGGTTGCTCAGGACTGTGAGCGTGGGCTTGGGATCATGAGGGTTGAAAAATATGACCGTTCTTTGTAAAAAGTGACCGTTGGTGATGCTCATGATCAGCTCGGGATTATAAGCATAGACCGTGAGTGTGGCAGCCTCCTTTCTCCCATTTCAGGCATGAAGCTCAGCAGGATCGTGAGGGTAGGCTCGGGCTCGTGAGGGTAGTTCTCAGGATCGTGAACGTAGGCTGCCCTTACTTAAACTTGTCAGTTTTGCCTCTGAATACACTCGTTTGCACTTGGTTCTTTTCCCATGCTTAAGGGAACATGTTTAGAGGTCTTTGAAGACTTCAAATGTGATTCAAATGTCTTTAAAAATGTTCCAAAGCTCGAAAAATTAATTGTTCTTTCATTGAATGTAATTGCATACCTATGCTTATAAACACACTTGAATATAAAGCATTAGTGATCTAAAATTGATTGTTAAAGTCAAAAAAAATGTTAAATTGAGATTAATCATGACCTTGATCATGCAAAGGGTCAACAATCTCCCCCTTTTTGACTTTGACAATCAATTTTTGAATGATAATTAAAAATCACTAAGTGCATGTGTGTGCATATTTTTTATGATACTCCCCCTCAATCATATACTAAGGAGTTTTAAAATTTCTCCACCTCAATATATGCTAAAGTGAGTAAAAGATGTCAAATATAACTCAATCATATTAAATATTTAGTTTCTCCCCCTTTTTTGGCATTCTATTTATAATTTAAACATAATTATTATCATTCAAAATGCCAAGTTTCTCTCCCCCTTTGTCAAAGTGAAAAAGGGAGGAAACTAAAAGAGAGAGATACTAAGTGAGAAACAAGTGAAATAAAATGAAAGAAATTAAATGAACAATGAGGGTACCAATTGAAAAATAATTGAACAAAAAAA
>CATIWM010190631.1:0-28825 GCA_949671775.1 Mallotus repandus
GTGCAAGCCATTCCACACATTGTCTGCTAAAATGGCATTCACTGCATCAGTTGGATGGTACTGATCCCACCAGATATGAGTTGAAGCATTGCTGCAAGCCATTTGTGGAGCAATGCACATGATCCAACCCTTGTACTTGCCAATCCCACAGCAAGCATCAGTGGTCACATTGAAACCTGAATACGTACATTATTTATTAGTTTCAGATGCACTGCGTAGATCAGCAACTAAAAGGGCAAAAGAAAAGCGCAGATTTTTTTACCATAAAGCTTATGATTCTTGATTACATCCATGGAGCCTTCATACATATCACAGAAAATAATTTTGGCGTCAGGAATCTCCTGGCCAAGCTTCTCTATCATGTACCTCAAAAAAAAGTTGAACTCCACAACCATGTCATTTATCTCTGTGATACACTCTCCATTCTTGCTGTTATACCTCCACAAATAGTGAGGAGCACAACCAATGGGTGGCAAACCCATAATCACAATTTTCCTGACACTCATATTGTATAAGTTCTGCATCATCAGAATTTACCAATTAGTGATGCATGACATGACTAAACAGAAATCAGTGTATCAGAATATGTGAAATAGAATGTTAGGGTAGAGAAATGGTCACCTTGATTTCATGCCTTACTGTTGATGCTAAGAACTGGCTGAAACTCCATGGAAGGTACAAATTTTGTACATTAGATACGTTGCGGACATAGTAGTGTATGTAATCATTGACTCCTATTGAAATATAGAACACAGAGTTCGAGATGAGATCAGTTGTAGCAGATTCACCCAAGCTTAAAATGAATGCCTGATAGGTATCTGTGAACTGCTGAATTTGTTGGGTGAAGGAGATTCTTTGACCCTGTAATTAAAAAAACAAATTACACTATTGAAGGCAATCACAATTCACAACAACTGAATCTATTGACAGAAGATTGTTAACAGAAGTGGTGAAGCTAGGGCTGTACCAATTCAGACCCACTTGAGAAAATGATTCCAGCAGCAGCAGATGCATAATTCACTCCATGAATCATGTCTTCAATAGTTCCCAACTGACCAAGATAACTCGGTACCAAAGGGAGCCCAAGGCGCGATGCTGATTAAAAATGTTTAAACAAAAAAAAATTATTGGTGAAAGAGACTGATCAATACAAACTTCAAATTTTCATGATTATTTCAGCTTTAGCAACAGACAATATGATCTGTTTGATTGGTCAGAAATGAACAGAGACCCTTCAAGATTTGAGACAAAGAAACTGACTCTATCAGAGACCAAGTAAAGTTGATATATGCTTCTATCAAAAACTGGCGTTCAACAAAAATTAATTACAAGATCCCACATCTAAACTTCTTGATCATTTCTGCTATACTTTCTCAGCAACCAAACAGAGGAAACCCAACGTAAAAAGAAAAAAGATAGACCGCATACAAAACACTTGAAAAAACAAGAAGGCATTAGCTTCAAGAATCAGTATTTTCCTCCAATTTCTCTACAACCAAAAAGAATTGAACAGAAAACAACATAAAAAGAACCCAAAAGATAATCAAGAAAACAGAAAATACCCAGATAGTCAACAGGAATTCTGCCATTAGAGAACCTTCCAGTGGGCTGGTGAGTGTCAAAGTCTCTACCATACGGATGGCGATCAGCACGAGCAAAGGTCCCAAGATAATTGTTATTGCCACAATCAACAGAGGAGTCACCAATGACGAACAAAGCAGGCACTAGAGGACCCACTGAGCTGTGACTTGACGATGCAAGAAAGCTAGAAGAAGAATAAGAAGGCGATGGTGTTGGGATATTATCAAAAGGGATCAGATTCTGAGAGAAACTGCTTAGTTCTTGAGGGACTTTCAGGCTTATTGATTGCATAAAGATGGTGAAAGCTATTATAACACAGAGATAAAGATCGAGAAAACTGGTCGCCATTTTCGCTTCTTGCTTGGCGGGTTGGAGAGGTTTTGAGTAAGTGAAATGTCTAAAACAACCTCACAGGTCACATCAAACAGTTATAGGTTGATTAGTTTAGCACTTGTAGCCTTGGACTGGGCTTCAATCATCGGCTTTTGTTTAAGATGGGCCCGATCGGTCTTCTTCTAAGCCCAAATATGGCTCCGAATTTTTTTTTTCGGGGACAGAGAAAGGACAAGGACACGTGTGCAATCACCTTGCCGACCAAAACGGTTTAACATAAGTATCTCCATTAACGGCTAAAAGAGAGGAGAGCGCCTTCTGACAAAGACTGACACGTGTACAGATTAATTAAAACTTTGTTTTGGCGGTGATTTTTTAATGTTGTATTAGTATTATAATTAAGCAAAGTGGGTTAAAAGTCCAGCAGTAGACAGTAGTTAAACACAATTATGTCACCCACAGTTTTGTTTTGGTGTTTACTTACTATGCTGCTTAATCAAGGATTAGTGGACCAATTCAAATGGTGAGTTTGGATGATTTTCAACCAATTCCACCAACTGCAAATTTAAAAATTGATGTTTCATCCGAGTTGCAAAATGTTCTAATAGTTGTTTCTCTTTAAAAATTTGATAAGATAAGGTGTAAATTTTTTTTTTTAAACTAGTTGAAGTAGTTAATTTTCCACCAAAGAAGAACAGATTCAAACTCTATTATCGTGAATTTGTAAAATTATTTTGTCCCCTAACAAATAGTTCAAATGATAAAAGTTGTGAATATCCTGTTGTGGAAAGCGGAAATTGAACCTCCACTCTCTCTTCTCTTGCAGTATTGGGATTAACCACTTCATTTAATTGTTAAAAAAAAATTATAAAATTATCTAATTTAAAAGAGAATGAATATTTCTAAATATACAGTTCATCAACATTTAAATCATGTGATATCTTTATTAATAAAAAATTGAAGTTTCACATTTGAATTTTTTAAATTAAAACTAGAAAATTAAACAAATAGTTTAATATGTTAACAAATTTATACACCTAAAATAAAGTTTAATACGTTAACAATTTTATACACCTAAAATAAGCAATTAACCACTAATTTAAATTTTCACTTTATTTTTTTAAAATTTAAAAATATCATTTATATCATATAGTTTATGGCCATGAATATATATAATTGATGAAGTTAGTTATTATACATATCTAAAACCACCAATTTATTGGGCTATTTGACCATTGTGTGATTATCAATTGACTTTAATATCAAATAATGGAGGTTTTTTTCTTTTCTTTTTTACTCAAAAAATTGCATATGCTAAGCAAAACATGGGATTGGAAGTGGTAGGTATGGATAGCAAAGTAATGCCCCACTGCCTGCGAGGGTGTGGGGTGTGGGGTGTGGCAGCTGGAAGGAACGGATAACCTGATCCCTGTCGGCCTTGAAGGGGAAATAGAGCGATGATTGTTGCTTGATAACTCGTTGAGTTTGACACCCATACAATAGAATCATGCCACAATTCTATGTGTTATGGCATTTCACCATTTCTTGGACTTGGGGTTCTCATCCCACACTTTCAAGTAACATATGGTAGGTGTGGACACCAAAAATTCCATCCTCTTTCTCCACAATCTTTGAACTTCACTCGCCTATCAACTTTCATTCAGGATTCTTCTTGTAGCTTAAATCAAAAATATCATTTCTCAATTTGTTTTAGTAAAATCATGAATCACTCGTTATTCTCACATCACATTAATATAAGATGTTGATTTAAAAAATTAATTTAATAAGAATTTAATTGTAAAATCTCTCATTATAAAATATTAATTGGATATTAATATTTTTTTAAAAAAAATGAATTATTAGTGATGAATTTGGCAAGATGCATTGTTCTAAACAAATATGTTTGGCCAAATAAAGAAATTTTAAATTGTGAGAGGTGGTACTATAGGCACATGAAGAAGAATCATATGGTTGCTTTATGTACCATTAAACACTTTTGTATATTATTTCTATAAAATTAGTTAGTGACCTTCAATAATCCCAAATAATTCAACCACTAAAGATGACAGGGAACAATGTACAAGCCCCACAAAACCAAATCTCTTTCTCTTCCATAATGAATCACAATAAAAAAGTACAGTTTCCTATGTATGTTTTGGACGCCTAAACATGCCCATGCCCCCCCTTTCTTTTTCTCTCTTTCTGCAAAGTTAAAGCCAATCTCAATGCATTGAAAAACTCATTCAATGCATGTACTCTCCATTTCTTTTTCAGAACCTTCCTCGCAAGTTAGCAACCTTCATCACCTCCTAAAGATGTATATAAATATTTAACGGTAGTAAAATAGTCAAATAATAATTCATTTTTAAGTATATTTTAATATATATAATTTAATTTTACTGTTAATAATTTAAAATAAAATGATTATCTCTTATTATGTAGTCCATTATACCTACATCGTATAATTTTCTTATTAAAAAAAATTCACAAAGCTTTGTGTGTATCATTAGCTAGTTTAATTAACCAATATATCCTAGAAACAAACGTTTGTGGATGCATCATTAGCTAATTTAATTAATTAACCAATAAATATCATACACACAAAGCTTTGTGCAGGCATCATTAGCTAATTTAATTAATTAACCAATATATATCATGTACACAAAGCTTTGGAGTTACATCATTAGCTAATTTAATAAATCCACATATCATATGATAATTTAATTTTCATCCATTACTAAATTAGTAATATTCTTTATATCCCTAAAAGCTTAGGCATGCCTGTAAAAATGTTATTAATGATTAAAATATAGATAATTTTCATTCATTCAATCAATTCATATTACATTACTTGATTTAAGACTATAAGGACTGTAAAAATCTGTCAATAATTAATTTAATACAATTATATATATTATAATTCAAATTTATAATATCATTTTAAGCAAAAATAGTTCTCTCACAGTCAATACCAACAATTATGAATATTTGATTATATTTTATAATCAAATGAAATATTTTAATTTTTTTCCTCCTTTGATTTTCTTAATATCTTTCAATAGAGTAATTAAATCAATGAAAAGAAAATTGCTTCAAATACAAAATACCATGTGAAGGACAAGAGCACTGAGGACTTTGTACTGATATGTAACAAGGATTTGAGACCCTTTTCGATTGGGACGGCTATCAACAAGGAAAAGACAATTGAAATCAAATTAAACTTCCAAAATGAACATAGAAAAAAAAAAGAGTGTTGATTATTTTTATATGATGCTAGCTAATTTAATTATTTTTATATCTAACGTTGTTGATTAATAGTAATTAACAATTAATTAATTGTCTTTTACCTTTTATAAGAAGTATCTTAGAGAGGCAAAATTGACAAGTACAATAAATTTTTCTTTTCTTCTCAACCATTAAAAAAATAAAGTAACATCACCAATACATACAGGATCCAGTTGGCAGAAGTTATTCGTGGTTAAATAATATTTTAAATTTAAATTATAATATATATAATTATATTAAGTTAGTTGTTGAAAATTTTACTAGTTTTATGGAATTATTAAATCCAACTGAATTAACTCAGTAAATTTTGAATACATACCGTTAAAAAAGAAAATTTTTTATGGAAGAGTGGGAAATACTAATATTGTTACGCTGCAACAGTCAGCAATTAAACGGCCGTTAGTTAACAAGGCGTCTGTTAAAACGAGTACATTCGTCGCTAAAAATCCGACAGCTTTTACTAAAACAATGGTTAAGGTACCATGTGGCATGTTTTTGTAAGTTGTTGCTCAACGGATATATTCTGCCTTTTGAATGACTAAAATACACGTCTCATCCGCATAATAATGGGCATAAACTATATATAATTAACATTTATGATTCTAGAACTTTTTTTTTTAATTATTTTCTTATCTTCTATAATAGGGATGAAAATCCAAACTAAACTAATAATTTTTCAATGTTTTGAGTATTGAGAGACTCTTGTCTAGACTGAATGTAATACACTAAATGATTAGATTTGAATGATAATTTATATATTTTATTTTCATTGGATAATTATTTTACACTTAACTTATGTATTTTGTATCTAATTAATATACCATATGGTTTAAAACACTCAACATAAACAAGAATCTCTAGTGAGTTTTTTTATTATATTACTCAAATCTAACAATATAAATAATTATTGGCTCCTTTTTTAAATCTAAATAAGGAGTAAAATTAAAAAAAAATTAATAATGATTGTATATATATACAGACAAAGTATTTTTATAATTATAACAACACAAATATATTTTTTCAAAAAATTATTTTACATATAAAAATAATTGAATTTATAACATCAATTGATGTGAATTGGGAGATTTATATCAATTTTTATTATTTCTACTGATGAATCTTACTACTTATTTGAAATAATATAACTTGATAAACATTTTGAAATGACAACTGTAAAGAAGTTTCACTAATTATATTGTTATGAATTAAATATATGACCTTGGATGTTTTAAAAAGAATTTTTATTACTTAACTATCAAAATTTTCTCAATTACATACAATTTTTTTTTTGTCAGTACAAATGAAATAGTGAAAGATTGAGTTTTATGAAAGCTTTAACCATTAGACCAGAATAATGTATATATTTATCTTAAATATAAATAAAATGAAATTTGAAATAATGTTTAAAAAATTTGATAAAGGTATAATTTTTTTTCCCCTTTTGAATATGGAGAAATCTCATATTCTTGGTAAATATTTCAAAAGAAAAGAGAAAAACAATCAAGAGGACATTTCAGTAAAAGTGACCAAACTCTCATGTACACAGTAAACTCCCTCCCATAAACTTCCAAAAAAAAAAAGAAAATATATTCTTAAAATTAACAAAAAAAAAGACAGTTAAACGTCGTTAAAGCACCGTTAGTAAACGTTGGGTCAATGTTCAAACATTTCTATAAAAGCCAACGGCTACCATCTTCTCTTCTTTCTCTTTCTCTCGCAATCTTTGCTGTTTCTCAGTCATCGGACGCAGAAATATAAGGTCACCCGTTGAATTAAACTCGGCGAAAATGTCGCCTTTTCCCTTAAACCCGATGTCCCAAATCTAGGCAGAACCGGCCGTTGATCGGCTCAGGGAATTAATCGCCAAATTTGCAAATTTTTTAAGCTCCAGTCGTTTGTCTATTCTCCTTTGATTCTTCCCTTTCGGTGAGAGTCCACACACACTCTCTCTCCAGATTGCACTGTCTTTGCCTCTTTTTTTTTTGTTTTATTTTTTCTTGTACATGTATTGAAAACCCAAGAGTATTGTGTATAATGATCAAATTTTATAAACCCAGAAGCTGAAAAGAACAACTCAGGTTTTCTTTTCTTGATTCAGCTTCTGGGTTTATTTTGTTTTTCTCAATTCCTTGAGAATTACATTTCTTTCTTTCTTCAGAGTACATTTTCCTTTCTGGGTTTTTTTTTGTTTTTTTGAATTCGCTCAGAATTTCATTTCGTTCTGGCTGGAATTTTTTAGATTGGTAAACAAATTTTGAATCTGAAAGGAAACCTGTTTTTTTGGTTTCCTTTTCAAGTTTCAGCTTCTGGGTATATATATATGCTTTGTTTTGTTAGTCAAATTCTAAATAGATAGCAGGAAAAAAGGAAAAATGTCTGTTGCTGATGTTGCTTTGAGCCTGATTCATAAAGAATCAAAGTTTTTTCGTGGTTACTGCAACAATAACCAGCGGGGACATGTCCCTGAAGATTCATCAATTCTAATATATCTTAGTGTTGGTGGTTCATTCATTCCTATGCGGGTTCTAGAGTCAGATTCTATAGCATCAGTGAAGCTAAGGATTCAGACGTGTAAAGGATTTGTAGTGAAAAAACAAAAGCTAGTTTTTGGAGGCAGAGAGTTAGCGAGAAATGATTCACTTGTTAAGGATTATGGTGTCACAAATGGAAAAGTATTACATTTGGTTCTTAAGCTATCTGATCTCTTGCTTATCACTGTAAGGACTACATGCGGAAGGGAATTTGAGTTCCATGTGGATAGATATAGGAATGTCCGGCATGTGAAGCAACGGATATTCAAAGAAGGGAAAGGTTTTGTTGATGTTGAGGAGCAAGAGATTTTTTATAATGGTGAAAAGCTTGATGATCAGAGGCTTATTGGTGACATATGTAGCAATAATGATGCAGCCATTCATTTGTTGGTTGGAAAGTCGGCAAGTGTTAGGGCTAAGCCTTTGGAGAAAGATTTTGAAATTTCAATTGTGGCAGCAGATTCTAACAAGAGAAGAGAGAGTGTAGTGGAAGAAGGACGGAATCAATCTGAAGAAGTTCAGGTTCTGGCTAGGGAGCAGCAACCTTGTAGAGATTTCTGGTTGCAACCAGTCATTGGTAATCCTAAGATCAGACTGAATTCAGTTTTTTGGAGAATGGTTAATTCTACCTTTGATGGCTTGCGAAGTGGTAAGCCACCTATCCGATCATCTGAAGGGACAGGAGGAACTTATTTCATGCAAGACCAATTAGGCCAAGAAATTGTTTCCATTTTTAAGCCCATTGATGAGGAACCAATGGCTGTGAATAACCCCCGAGGACTGCCTGTCTCCTCTGATGGTGAAGGACTAAAAAGGGGCACAAGGGTAGGAGAAGGAGCAGTGAGGGAAGTAGCAGCTTACATATTAGATCATCCAAGGAGTGGTCCGAGGGCATTGACTGGCGAAGTTATGGGTTTTGCTGGTGTACCTCCTACTTTGATTTTTCGATGCTTGCATGAAGGATTTAACTATACGGAAGGATATGAATGCACATTGAAAAATGCCAAGATTGGATCTTTACAGATGTTCATGAAGAATGAGGGAAGTTGTGATGATATGGGTCCAGGGGCTTTTCCTGTGGAAGAGGTGCATAAGATCAGTGTGTTAGATATAAGAATGGCCAATGCAGATAGGCATGCTGGGAATATATTGGTTAGCAAAACAGAGGATGGTAAGACAGTGCTCATTCCAATTGATCATGGCTATTGCTTGCCGGAAAAAGTGAGTATTTCTTATATCATACTAGTAGTTAAATTGATTTGACCATTAGCATGCTCTTCAGTTGTGTTTTCCTTTATCTGTGGATTTTGCTGTAGTTTATTTGAGGTTATGGGTCAATAATCCTTATGATTAAATCTACATGATTAAGATTAAGGTGGAGCCCTTCAATTTCATTTTGAAAACTAAGATCCATTTGTGCATTGAGTAGGAGCAAACAATGAATTGATTGTGTGTCACATTGGCAATTGATCCACAACACTTGAGTCCACATGAAGAAGTCCTATGACTGGAATATGTCTATCCTTTTGTTTAATTGTGTTCATGATTGACAAGTAAAGTGGGATGTGTTAGACATTTGCATGCTCTTCCAAAATTATACATTTTTGAATTTTTCTTGTAGACTTGGGTTTTTATCATGTTTCATGTAAACCTCACATGAATGTTTTATTAACTCTGGTCTTTGTTGTTTGGTGATGATTCTTTTAGATAGCCTTTTGTCATTTGAGATGCAGTCACATTGTTGTTGTACCTGTATGAGCTTTTTTTGTTGCTAATATACAGACTTCTCCATAAATCTTTTTTTTTAAGTTCACTCTCTTAATTAATGTCTTCTAACATTTTGGCATTTCCTCCTCTTTTGCAGTTTGAAGATTGCACGTTTGATTGGCTCTACTGGCCGCAAGCACGCCAGCCTTACTCTCCTGAAGTTATTGACTACATAAATTCCCTTGATGCTGAACAGGATATCTCACTTCTGAAATCTTATGGGTGGAACATTCCTCTTGAGTCTGCCCGCACTCTTCGTGTCTCCACTATGCTTCTGAAGAAAGGAGTAAAGAGAGGTTTCACTCCATTTGCCATTGGAAGTATCATGTGTAGAGAAAACTTGAATAAGGAATCCTTGATTGAAGAGATTGTTCGTGAGGCTGAGGATTCCCTGCTCCCTGGCATGAGTGAAGCTGTGTTTCTTGAAACTGTCTCCAAGATCATGGACTCCTGGCTTGACAAACTCGCAAAGTAATTTACCTCTGGTCATGGATTCCATGGCTTTGGCGAGCTCATAAAGTAATTCTCATATGGCGTGAATTATAGGTATATATTTGTATGTATTAATTGAATGATTAGTCCATTTTTAGATGGACTGCTGTGCTGTACAAGATGGGTGCCATCTTCACAAGAATGAGCCTGAAACCATCAATTTTCTTTCTGCTGTCTACTTCTGTCAACCAATACTTGAGGATGTATTGGGGTGCAGAAGTTGAGAACCTGAATAATATATGTTATTGTGGCTAGAATATATTAATTATATATATATGCAGGAGTATCTAAGTCTTATGTACATATATGTATATCCCAAATCTGATCCTGGAAGCCTATAAGTTATATAAGTCATGGCTGGAATTGGGTGGCATTTCTGTCCGAGAGAGTGAGTGAGTTTGGAGATGCAGTGTAAAGTTCAATGCCACTTAAAATTGTACTCTGATGCTTATTTTTATACAAGAAATAAAAGAAAATGAAAAAAAAAAGGAGAGAAAATTATGCTTATTTTAGTAATTTTGCCAGTGGTCTATGCGACTTTTCTTGAATCAATATTAGTGAAAGCAGGAGTACTTTCTTGGAATATTTTCTGTTATGAAATATACTGCAGCTTGGAAGTAAATGGACTATTTTCTTGTACTGTTTTACCTATCCTGACTTCTGTAGCATGTCTGTGCACAGATCATGATAATTGCTAGTTGAGGATAGTTCATAATTATCCTGGCAAGTAATCCTAGTAGTACAACGGCAAGTCTATACCCTTAGCAATTGCTAGTCTGCACTATTCTTCTGAGTTTTTGTATCACTAGGCCACAACACCAATGATAAGTGAATTGGCCCACAAGCCTATAGCAATCGCTATAGCCCAATTCACAACACACATAGAAAAGCATGGAACTCAATTTCATTACCTGTTAAACCCATAATCGCCAAGGTAATCAGAAACACTTTTAAATGATTTTGCCTTTAATCAAAAGAAAAGCTGAGAATAGGTAACAGACATATTAACTCATGCAAGTACAAGGGTCACTGTTTTTACCATTAGGAAGACCAGAACTGGTGATCTTAAAAAGGTTGTAGGCAGAAACCAGTGGCTTACCATCACTACCTTCCCCACAATCTTTCTTAGCAACAGCAACATCCATTGTCAATTAATTCATGTCCCTTCCTCAGCATGAAATTATTCACTGCACTGCAGGGTGATAGTGACTCTGAATTTCCCGCCATTCATTTGTTTAGAGATGGACAAAAACAACTGACATTTTTTTTGGACTGTTGACAATAGCACCAAATGAGAAATTAAAAGAAAGAATCAAATTAAGGTCCACCTTTCAAAGTTTATATCTTTTTTGACTAAACTGTAAAAAAAAAAGGTTAAAAAAATACATAAATAGTGAAGAATAAGACAAGTTGTGATTTTTACTTCTTCAAGATTATCCAGTTGCAGTCCAACTTATACATGTCCAATCTCAATTTTGAAAGTTTTAAAATACATTTGGTAAATTCTGCAGAATATTTTATCAGAAGCTCTCAACAAAGACATTGAGATCTTTCTAGTTTCTTGATGATTGGATCTTTAAAAGATGCTGTGCAATATGCTAATTGTAATTTGCTAAAAGAAATAAAAAGTATTGTTGCTAAAAGGGGACAGTTTTCTTTAATCAAGAATCCAGAGTCATATACACTTCCATTGTTTTTCCCTTGTCTCCTATCGCTTAATTCTTCACTTATCCTCCTATGATCCTACTATCGTAAATTCTCTCTTTCAATGCCCCCTTATCTCCAAAGTAATGCCCATTTGCCTCCTTCTACCTTTTATCTCTTCCCCATTATTTTTAAAGAAATAAAATGACATTGAAAGAGAGAAATACCTTCACTTTTAGTGAAATTCATAAACACAAAAAGGACTTTTGAATGTTCACAATTTCACATGCCATAGTAAATATAATTCATGAAAAAAACCTACAAATTTTGAAACCTTTAGATTTCAAGATTTAACACTCATTAAAAATAATAATAATATCTTTCAAAATAATAATAATAATAAAGATGAAGGGTGAGGGATAATAAAATTAAAAATCATGGGTTGAATTTATTTTTAAAATAATAGAAAAAATATATTACTAATTATTAAAAAAATAAATAATATACTTAGTAGCGATACAGAGATTTATAAAATTTATTTAAATCAAATTAATTTTTTTCTCAGATTCATCTAGATTATATAATTTCTTTTTCAATAAAAAAATACTAATAAAGGGCTAAATTCTCTTATCTAAACAATTTTTTACCATTAAAAAAAATCTATATATGAGAAAAAGAACACAAACAGAACAAAACACTGGAAGAAAACAAAACCAATACACAAGAAGTCATCTCTTTCACACTTTTCTTCTTGTCACTCAAAACCACCATCACCACTTCATCTTCAACTTTAAACACTTCCTTAAGTCATTCCTTCTTCATATCCTTTAACACCTCTCCCCCCCCCCCCCACTCTTTCTCTCTCTTGATTCCTGAATTTTCCTTTCTCTCTCTCTACATTCTTGAATTTCTTTTTTGTTTTGCCTCTTCTTCAAGATCAAGAAAACAAATACTAAGCAAAAGATTCAAGATCAAGAAAAGCAACATGAGCAAACCACACAGACCACCATCAGGCCGTACAAATCTAGCATCATGTATAGTAGCAACAATCTTCTTAATCTTTGTAATTATCGTCATCCTTATAGTCTTTTTCACCGTTTTCAAACCTAAAGATCCTAAAATCTCCGTTAACGCCGTCCAACTTCCCTCTTTCTCCCTCGCTAACAACACTGTTAACTTCACTTTCTCCCAATACGTCTCCGTCAAGAACCCCAACAGAGCTACCTTTTCTCACTATGACAGCACTCTTCAACTCTTGTATTCAGGTTCTCAGGTCGGCTTCATGTTCATACCTGCCGGCAAGATCGATTCGGGTCGGACCCAGTACATGGCCGCAACATTCGCAGTCCAGTCATTTCCTTTATCATCATCGCCTGATGCAGCAGTCAATGTGGGTCCGGCTTTTGCTGGAAATGGGTTTCCCGGAATAACCGGTGGTAATGGTGGATACCGAGTAGGACCCACTTTGGAGATTGAGTCAAGGATTCAAATGGTGGGTCGGGTTCGGGTGTTGCACTTCTTTACTCATCATGTTGAAGCAAAGGCAGAATGCAGAGTGGCCATTGCAGTGAATGATGGATCTGTATTAGGGTTTCATTGTTAGCAACTCTTTCTTTTTTTTATTTAGATGCTATAATTGTAGCTGTTTTTAGTATTTTTTTCTTTTTGGGTGTTTAATTAGCATATCAAATTTGTTCAAAAAAGTGTAAAAATTTGATTTTTCTTGTAGTAGAGTTCTGTGTACGTAGACTCTGATCTACATTTTGAAAGTTTTGATCTTTAGCATCTGGGTAGTGCAAGCTGTTGGTTAATGATGAGTTTTGTGTAACAGGAGAAGCTTTAGTGGAGATTAATTACTATGCAAGTAAAGGTTAGATGCTAGGATTAAACATAATGAGAAGAAGCTAAGAGCTTTATTGGGGTTTAGTCCAATAATGAAGTAAAGGTCAAGGGGTCAGTAGTGTTGATGTTGAGTGAGTGATGCGCTGTAAAGAAGCCTTAAAATGTGCTTCTTGTTCATTAAAAAATTGAATTTTTTTTTCTTTTGTTTGTTTGACATTGTCAAAGAGGCAAGCTGCAACAGAGTTGCTAATAGGGTTGAGTTAATAGAGCAGTGAATGTGGAAAAATAGTGGCATCTTGCACTGCTAATACAGTAGAAAAGTGAGTGCGTGATTTACCGGGAATGCGGGGCCAAAATACTGAAGGCTTCAGACAAATTGGGTAATGATGCATGTTCCACTCTCTTGGGATTCGAGTCTTTCTGCTTTTCATGACTCCTGAAACTTGTCATTTTGCTGCGGGGCTGAATGGAGTAAAATAAGAAAAAATCCACAACCACTTTATTAGATATTAGGCAAGATATGAAGCCCTGAAGTCGAGTGAAGCCGACCAAGCATTAGGTCCATAGCTGTTGATGGACTAGGGCCAATGTTAAATTTGAACACTTTAACAGTTATACATGACCGAACGTTTTCTCTGATCGATGCAAACACTTGAAGAACACATACAATAGAAAGATTCAGGAACATGTAAAGAAAAGGGATTACAACAGAGAAAAATTGCAGTAGTAGAGCACTGCAAAATAAAATGGGGAATGGGGAATAATACAGAGCCAGATAAATCAAGAAATCAAGATACATAACTTGCAAGAAGTTGGAGAAAAGCCATTAATACTTGTAGAGCTTGGATTGAACGTCCAAATCAGGTCTCCACCACTGGTGAATTCCATGGGCTTCCTTGAAATCTTGAGATGGAGTTAAATTTACAGTCACATTTGCTGAAGGAAGGAGGTGTATCGGTTCAGACTCCCTACCCATTGCAGTCATGATAAGGCCGCCGAGTGAATTCTGGGTTGCCAGCCTCTCTATAGCTCCAATGCCAATGTCGTCCATCTTCTTCCTATGCTCAAAATAACCTACATACTCTGAGCATATGTGATCACCCGGATTGACAAATAGAGAAGGTATCCATGCAGATAGAGCAGTAAATGGTTCTATAGACCGGTTATTTTGATTGTTAATGAGAGCTACAGACTGGCGATTTTGATAGTTCTTCTTTGCAGCTGTGGCAATGGCCAGTCCTGCTGTTATCACACTGCCTGCAATTCGTAACCCATGTTTCACTCGCTTATCTTTGATTCTCTCAATTGGGGCAGAGAGGAATGGTGAATTAAAGAGAAAAGCTTGAACAAAGACCCCTGTCTTAGCCATAGTTTTTCCAGTAAGCAAGGCCATTGCTGCCCCCAGGGAATGACCTGCTAACCATAGATTTGATTCACCTACAGTAGCAACCATATTTCTAACTGCTTGCATAGCAATTTCAAAGCGAGATGTTTCATGGAGTCCATGTCGAATGATGTGAAGGTCCAACTCCAGGTCCCGTGACAAGGAATCTGGCTTGGTTACAGTGCCTCGAAAAGCAATTACATAACGTGGACTTTGATCTAGTGAATAATTATATTGAGCTGTTGGAGGTTTAAATTCATATATAGCACCAAAAATAGAGGAATCAACATCATCCACGAGCTTCCGAAGCAGCTGAAAATGAAAGAACTCCCACCAAGGATTAGCAAGAGCTTCTGAATCTTGACGTTTCAGCTGGCGATCCCGCTCTAAAATGTAGACACCCTGAACTAAACTGGCAGCAACAGACCTTCGATGATGTGCATTTGTCCTGTAATGCATACCACAATATTATATGATCCAGCCACCACAATATTTCAAAGCAAAAACATACAAAATGCATAAATATTTTGAGAGATGCAAAAATATTTATTGACTTTCTTTATGATCTTGTGTACCACTGCACAATACCTAAAACAAAAATGAGCATTAGGCATTGCCAATCTGTAGTAACAAGCAGGACTCATGTAGAATGCCACGTAGCTGCTACATGTCTTTTGCAGCATCTAGCTAATGTCTAGACCATAAAATAACGTCAGGTGACAATATACATAATGTGGAAAAATATCAAAATATATGGAAACATCAAGGAGAGTGAGCTAACCTAAACTGTAGATAGTCACATGTAAGCGGTTTAATTGTTTAGAGCAAATACTCCCTATGTCTTAAATAGCAGGCTTCCAAAATCCTAACCTGAACCTTAAATTGAACAAAATTGGGAAAAAAAAAAAAACCACCCCCACTTCCACCCCCCAACCAAATCCCCTCTCTCACTTCTTCCCCATGTAATGCAGAATAGAGGGCCAATTGAGTGACCTACCAATCAACAGCAGTTAGCTGTAATGGTCCACAGAGGCTAAAATCTTCCCTCTCAGAGGCCATTACACCATAGGTTCCTCCTCCTTCTTAATAACCCCAGAGGCGCACTGCATTGCAAAAGGAAAACTAATTGAAATGATCAGTGCCTGCAAACTATTATTGTAACGCAAAAGTTCTAAATAGCCAACTAAAGGAATGCAAACTGGAGTGTTGATTGTAGAATGCAATTATCCAATTTAACATGTAAAAAGAGCAATAATTGGGAAGTATCAAAGAGACAAGTTCACTAGAAGGTATCAGTCCAACCAAAATTTCAACAGCAAACAATTCGCATGTAAGAAACTGATCATTTACAACACCAAACTGGATCTTTAGGAAAAAAACCTTGTTTGTCTAAACATGTATACAGATATAACAAAAAGTAATAAAAGGTTAAAACTTTCACCCTTAGTAACCATGTTGGTCTAACTTTATGATAAGGGATGGCTGGTAGCTTCAGCCCTCATTTCGTTGAAAACCATACATAGAGAGCAACTCTATTTCTTAAACATGCTGACCTTAACTGCCTAGGCAAAAGACCCCAGTTTGGGGTAGAATCAAATTTCAAAGGCACATGCACTTCACACCAGGAAGTAAAGAACATAATTTACACTTAAAAGTTCCAAACTTTTCCCTTTAAAATAAACAAACCTATTGATAATGACCCAGAAGCCAGATCAAATATATAAAAAAAAGAAATGGCAAGGCACAATCTTAGGAAACCAGCATTGTCTTTTTGCACCTTGTACTATAGTCATTCACAAGGATTTAATACAGATAAATACATAAATGCGAAGTAAACGTATACTTTCTATCAAATTAAAAAAAAAAAAGGCATTTCTAACCATGCCCAGCTCAAATTTGAAAAAAAATAAAAATAAAAGAAAGCCCAGATGATTTTTCAGATAAACAAATGGTGGGAAACAATCAAAATATGGAAAAGGAGACACCTTCGATAATCACCATTTTTTTTTCAAAGAGAGAGAGATAAGAAATGAAATCAGCATTACGTGAAACTGAGAATTAAAGGGCTATGTGGATTTAAAAATAAAAAATAAAAAGGAAGAAAGATACCTGGATGAAATGAAAAGGAAGAACAGATCTGATGATGATCCTTGGAGAGTTTGCGTCTGTTCCTTTACATATAAGTACAATTATTTGGGATTTTTAAGGTGGGGATGTAGATTATTAATATGGTGGTTGGTGATGGCCAATTTTTCTTTTTTTCCCCTCATGAAAAAGCAGGTCAATTGACAGGAAGATTAACGGTGATTTGAACGAAGCAGGAGCAGAAGGTGATGATTAGGCACAATCATTGTGTCGGTCGTTCGTAGCATCTAAACGAGGTCGTTTATAGGGTGTAAGAGAGCAGCTCATCAAACCAAAATTTGGCTAGTTCGAATTTAGTTCGTGAGCTTGAATTGAATTTATTATCCCACTTGATGTTCATGAGTTGTTCGTAAATTTAAATGAGTTTAAAAAAATTTTAAAAAATATAAATTATAAATTAAAATTATACATTAAAAATTTAAAAATAAATTATTTATTAAATTAATTACAGTATATTTAATAAAAATTATAATTTTATTCTAATAATACAACACAAATTTATATATACTATATATATAATCAAATTACTGAATATTAAAATTATGAGCTTCAATTCAAATTTATTTGTAAGCTTTACGAGTAGAGTTTTGCATAGTTTGAACTCGACTCGTTTATTAAATGAGTTTTAATATAAGAGTTCGAATGAATTTTTATTGAGTCAAACACCGTAGTTTATTGATTGGACTAGGCTGAATAGTAAAAGTAAAGCCGCTGATTTTTTTAAAAGAAAAAAATAAGGTAAGGGTGATTTCTATTTTTGCATTAATTTTTAAAAATAATTTTTTTTTAATTAATAGGATAATTAATTTTTAACATCATAACATGTCACATTTTTTACTGCTTTGATTGTTGGTGAAAATTATAATTATTATTAAATTATAAGAAGTATGCCCATACAATTAATGCAACATAAAATTAAAATGACAAAAAGAATAAAATTACTGCAGAATCTCCCATCGCCATATAATTTAGTTTACTCTCGAGGTTATTTGCTAAATGCATAGTCTCACCTCTGAATTTTTCTCAAAATGTATTCATTTTAAACATAAAATTATATTAATAATCAATATTTTAATGCAGAGGATGGAAAGTGAGTATACTTTTGACATTAACTCAAAACTTGAACCATTATAAAAAAAAAAGAAAAAAAAAAAGCAAAAGACTCAAAACTTGAACCGCATACACGAAACTAGAAGGAAGATAATGTTTTTCAACACAGCCACTATGCACAGGCATTGAATCAATAATAGTCTCAACTCTTACAATATCCCCCATGCACATATCAAATGCATGGCTAATTGTAAATATGTATTTCACACTGCTACTATATGTGGAAATCCGCCAAGGAAACAAATCGAGTCGCCTACTCAAATATAGCTAATGACCCCACTTGGTTAATTTGTAGCACGTAAATTGCCCCAAATAAAACAAAACATAGTGCTCTCCCCTCCTTTCCTACTACAACACGTAATAAATGAAAGAATTGACACCGCCCATCAATCCGAATTCTCAACAAGGAAATAGTATTTAACTGCTGCATATATGTATCTACTTCGACCAAGCAACTGTGTCGATCTCTGCTTGGGCAGCCCTGTACAATTCCAGCCTTTTAGATAGAGCAGCACGGCGCTCCATTACTGCTGGATCTTCATTCAGTAACGACGACAGATACTTTTGCTGCAAATATTAATTCACAAAAGAATGGCATTCATTATCTGATTTAATAATCACCTGCAGCAAGAACATGCACAACTGAAAAAGAAAAAACTCCACTAACCTCCATTTTACCCAACTCGGTGAAGAAATGATCAAGCAGGCTTCGTTTTGCCTCACGCACTTGACAATAAACAATCGATTTTGGAATGGAATTACGAAGACTTGTACAGACCATATTGACGTAAGACAAAACAGTTGATCCTGTACAGAGACATTGTGCAGTTTCAATGTTAATAATAAAAATAAATGCAATTTTAGAACTGTGTATGCAATCTATTTGAGACAGATATAACCTACCAATTCGTCTAAGATATGAATCATTGTATCTATCAAATATTGAATGTGTTGGGTTGCCACCCTTATCAACATCTTGAGGAAGCTTCCTAAAGAAATCAACTGTCAAGTAGCTACACTCCATATCAACTAGCTTAAGAGTTGCTTTCCTGCTCTCCTCCTTCATCCTGTCAAGTGACTCAATAGCAGCATTTCCAACCTCCACTCTGAGAGCAGGATACTGCTTTAGCTCCTGAAAACATAGAAGAACAATGTTTATCCCACGCTTTATGAAATTAAGGCAAAAGATATATATAATAACCCATCAAGGCAAGCAAATTAAGTTATTAAGCATTTAAAAAAAAAAGTAGACATTTCAAGCTTGAAAATCTCCTCTTTAAGCAGAACATCTTTCACCATTTAAATGCACAAAGAAAATAATGTAGAAAAAACATCCATCTGCACTGCTTTCTCCTTCATACAGGTGCGTATGTGCCTGCCATAAAAGCAATTGTAGAAAGAGTATGTGCCTTGCTAGCACCTCAATCCAGACCTTGTTATGAGCAAGCAGAGATTCCCACATGTGCCCTAAAAGTCTCACTCCTCCCATTCAGCAATATATTTACACTTTGTTAAGTCAAAAATAAAAGCATCATGTGAATTTTTGAAGTGCTTAAACATGTAGCAAAAATGCATAATAGTCAATTCTATAAATACCCACATACTCTGCAAATAAGTGACTCAGAAATTTGCTAACAGAGCATTAAGAGCAAATATATAACTAGAGTAATTAGCATTTGCAGGGACGTACCGGAGTCTCACTGATTGCCTTGTGAACCAGTTCCTTCAATAAACCATGAACCTGGATTTGACAACAACCAGGAACAAGCTATAGATTTCAGAAACTGCAGGTTGTATTTGCATATATAGCAAATGAACTACTCCGTGCACTTAAGACTAAGCAATAAACTAATAAACTAGTCATTTAATAGCTAGGGTTAAACACTATAAATTGCTATTTGAAGGGGCAAGATAACTTCATGTGGGAGGAAAATTGAGTAGCAAGAAAAATATTGCTAAAGTAGTGGTTCAAAAAAATCGAAGTACAACATTCATTCATGCCAAGTCTAAAATTCAAAATATTTTCCAAAATTTTCATGCATACCGCATCCACAGATGCCTCTGCAGGACCTCTAATTGTAACTATAGAAGATTCAATGAGACGACGGTATCCTTGCTCAGGAGCTATCAAATGAGGTTGATATCCATCAGCTTCAGTAATAAGTTTTCGAATATTTTCCATTGAAAGTTGCTTATCAAACTGCAACCTCTTTAGAGCAGCAGGAAGTTGGCTATCAAAAACATGGTATATTTTTTCACCACCTGGTCGCCTGTTGATAACATCAATGTATGAGAACAAAATTGATTTAACAGAATGATTACCAGCACAGAAAGGGATGATCAACAGAAAAAATTAAACACAACACATACACGCCATCAAGATGCTCCTGGTATATAGAATAAAAGAGACGACATATCTCCATGATTGTGTACAACTTTCCCTGAAAATCAAATGCTTTGATTATTAAATGCTAGCAGAAATGAAAGAGGGTGAGCTACTTGGTCCGCTAGACAAAAACAGTAGCAACTGTTTGAGAAAATATGCTGCAATGAACAAAAGCAGCACTCTTACTCCAGCATCAGCAGCAATAGGCTTTCCAAGACGACTCAATTCAGATTCCAGCTCTGCAATTGTTTTGCTGATAAGGGACTGGATGCCTGGGATTTTGGACTTGATCACGGTTTCCAAATGCTGAGATATTAAGAATCAAATTAGATTGTACAATGAGAACTAAGTATTGCAACATTGTAAAATTTAAAATCCAGTTACATTTAAAAACAGAGGAGAGCTCATCATTACTTACCTTTGACAGCACCTTTGCTAGATGCTCAGAACCCATTCTGTGAGCAAGGTGCTTGTATTCTGGGCTGCTGGCAAAATAGTCTCGCTCTCTACGCCGAGCAGCAATCATGTCGACATTCTTGTTAATATCAGCTTGTGAGCGGTTAACAACACCAACCCATGGAAATTTTAGCCGATACGCTCTTCCTTCCAAAATCTAAAAAAACCAAAACATGACTTAATACTATAATACCTCCAACACTAAAAAATATCTAGCATGCAAAACATGCATAACACAGCAACAGTAGCCTTGGGAAGAAGATTTTGGCAGCGATATATGACTGCTTCTAGATTCAGCAACAGTAGTATTTCATTCAGGGGAAGGAGACTTGTGCAATCTTGATTGACTTCCCCTGCTTACCTTTGAGGACAAGTTATACACACTCATGGTTCAGTAAGTTAGCTTTTACTCTGAAACTTTATTTGGCAAGTTAAAGAACATTTTTTAAGTAGAGAACTAGGAATCAATAATTCTGCAACTGACAAGTATTTTTCTTCAGGTACTCTGATAGTCTACAAGTCCTTTAGAAGTCTTATTATATTTAAATTTCTGATTTTTTATGCCAAAATAGTGTACAAGTGCCAAAGGTTTTAAAACTAAAAGCAATGGAGTCCGATTTTCACATTAATTCTCACTTTCTAAAACTTGCACATCAAGAATAAATCTAATCTATGCAAGCATTTAGAGAAAAGAAAAAAAAATGCACATAATTATTATCCCCTCTACTATGATTAAGCAAGAAAAACACTTGCTATTATGGTCATAGATAATATTCTATAAACTGGCAATGAAGTATTAGTAAAGTAAGAATCTTATAGCAGCAAGAAGAAATAAGTCAGCTTACCTCAACTGCATCTGTACCCTTGTCCATAAGATCAATCTTTGTTAAGACCCCAAGAGTTCTCTCTCCTGAAAAACACCGAAATCAACTATGCATTATAAAAGTCACCATATGCTGAAGTTTGTGCAAGAATATGAAAAACAAAACTTCGAAAATTGCACTTGGCACTTAATTTACGTGAAACTCATTTGCATTCAAATTTTGTGAACCTAAAAATAAAGGTGAAAGCATAAAAACATCCTAAAGTTAAACAAAAATTGCATAAGCTTACCTGTAGGATCCACCTCACGAGAGATTTTGATTGCATCAGATGTTGCAAGATCTTGATTGGCAGGGGAAATTGCCAGAATTATACAGTTGGGCTGCATAAAAATTTTTGCTAAGAGAAGTTGTATAACTACCACAAAACATTATAAATCGTCATGCTTGTACAAACTACAATAGGGCCAAGATTGGAATGTAAAAGTGAATGGCTGATCAAGAACAATGGCAGAACGGAAATCTTGATTAACTATCTTTAAAAAAAAAAACCCACCTCTCATCAGGACTCATGAAAATAGAGGGAAAAACCCAAGTAAACTCTAAATTATGAAGAATTTTTTCCCTAAATTGAAGCACTGAAGATGTATATTACCTTCTCAATGTAGGAGCGAACCATATTTTCAATGTCCTGCACAATACTGTCTGGTTGACCCTCTGCATTACACAAAACATCAAATCAGAAATATGGCTAAATAGTAATAAAAAGGAAACATAATTTTGAGAAATATATCTTAGCTAGTTGGTGCACTGGAAAATAACATATATTCCAATGCAATATATAAGAGTCACTTGTGTTCCAATAAACAAGAGTAGTAGTGTCAGGTCCCGCACCATTCTTCTTAGGCTTTTAGGTAATCACATGTAATGTAAAACAGGATAAAAGAATGCAGTGAACCTCAACTAATGAGCCAAGGCCAGACCAGTGCAGCTTACCTACAGCTACTTTTGTGAGTCCAGGAAGATCGATCAATGTCAAGTTCACCACTGTCAAATTATAAAAAAGAAAAAAATCATAAATTTAATGAGAACAAATAGAAATAAATTGTATCGAAGTAGCACTGAACATAAATTGAACATCTAAACACTCTCTTAGATATCTATGGTAAAACCAGTAAATGAGTAAATAAACAAATCCATGCTAGCTCTTACCATTAGGAGAGTATATGCTCAAATGAATTGGAACACTGGAGATTTGTTTTGTACGCCCAGTCTCTCTATCAGTCTCGTCTTGAATTTCCTTCCGCACAGCAGCTACACGTACAAAAATAACATAAACAAACAAAACAAGCAATACAACATGAATTAGAGCAGTATTCAATCAAAGCATATATATAAATATGGGATGAAGAAACGTACCAAAATCAGTGAACTTTTTCCTAGGGAGGTGAAGGAACTCTGCATATTCTCTGCTACCTTCATCACTCTTATGAAGCTGCAACACGAGAGGTCTCCGAGTGACAATCCCTTAAAGAGACGCATTCACCGCATCAAATTTCTCCGTTCCAAAAAACAGTAACTAAAATCAGATTATATAATAAAAATTTGTATCCATTACCGGATCCACGAGGTAAAAAGTCCTTTCCAACAATGCTCTCTAACACTGAAGACTTCCCTGAACTCTGTCAAAAACAATTCAATAAAACAAAAACCATAACATCAATAAGCTATTAAGAACAAACAATTCTTGATTCAGTTATTAAGCAGAAACTGATAAAAGATTATCATTAGTCAAAGCTGATTCCAACACAATTGACTTGGAAGTCTTCTCTAACGTTCTCAATTAGAACATAACGCAAAAGCAATAATACTGATAACAAAAATACTAAAACCTAGAAAAAAGAAAGAAAAAATCAATGATAAACGAAGTAATAGGCACGGATCTAGAGGTAAACCTGGCCACCGACAACGGCAATAGCGGGCAAAGAGTCCCAAAGAGTAGGCAATGCGCTAGCTTCACCGTGATCACCGAGAGCAGTACAAGCTCTTTGAATTTTATTAACCAAAGAAATCAGATTCTCCATTTTTAAGATCGGCGGCAAGAGAGTCAGGTCAGGTCAGGTCAAGTCAGATCAGATCCAAAGGGTAGCGTGAGAGAGGAGAACGGTGGATCTGTGAAAACGACTTGCCGCCTGAAGAAGAAAAACAACGCGGTGATTTTTTTGGTGAGGAGGAAGAAGAAGAGTATTTTAAAAATGAAAATGGAATCAGAGAAAAGTTTGACAAGGTTTTTACTTATAAATAAGAACAAAAGTGAGCATAATAACACTACTGTTACAACAAAGGCCGGCTCTTTTACCATAATTAATTTACTTTCTCATTCAAGCATAATTTTTTTACTTTTTAACCTAATATTAGTATCCGATATTTAAATCAAGCAAGTCACGTAATTTATATACGATAAAGTGTAGAGTAGTTTTCTTTTTTTTAATTGATGATAATATAATTTAAATTTTTTATCATTTTTTATTTGATCGTTTGATCTCTTAAATTTTATCCCAAAAAAGAGTCATAAAATTCATTATCAATAAAATGTGAGCTACTTTCTTTCTACTATATTTAAGTAATTGTAAACTTTAGTAATTTATTTGTATTATTTTCTCTATAATACTATATTTGTAATTTTAATTATTTTCTTAATAAATTTTAATAAAATATTTATTTTCTATTGTCAAAAGAAAATTGCTAATTAACCACTCATTGACTCACCATCTATTTTGTTTATATATAACATTCACACTGGATATTAAAAAAAAATTAAACTACTTGGGATTTCAATCAATAAACATTCTTACTTTCTAGCATTTTCATATTTTCTGGTATTATATTAAGCAATAGCTTCAAAAAGTATTGATTATTTGATATTTTTAATTAATTACTCATAATAATGATACTTAAGAGTAAGTTAATCTTTTATCAAATTAGAATTAAAATCACTCGAAAATCTTAATTTATTTATATTTATAATAACAATAATTAATCATTTTAATATTTATTAAACTTGAAGATTTCAAGGGGAGAAAAAAAAAAGGGTTAAAGAAAGAAATTAATTATCAACATCAGATGTTATGTATTTTTTTTGTTTTTGGGAGCAACTTTTTTTGAACTAGTCAACTTTATTATAAACCAGTGGACAGTGGTGTCCAACAGATTTGAATCACATTCATTTGAAGTGGAGATGGGTCCACCATCTTTTGAAATTTTTTAGAGTTCCAACGGCACAATTGTCCTCTGTCAGTGGAGAATTGCGGAACAAGTGCTGCTATAAAAGCCATTTACATTTCTTTATTTGAGATTATGATTAGATTTTCAAAATGAGGTTTACATTACATGTGTGCCTGCGCGTGTGTCTGCTGCCCGTTGCTATTTGAGGTTAAAAAATTCAAACACATGGCCTATTCAATTGCCCAAAAATGAAACAATGTTTACTGTCTCTGTGGAATCTCTCCTTCAACTACAATAGTTGAGGCCTCGTACGTACACCACCCATGAACCGGCCCAAAAGCTGCACATACAGAACTTATAATTATAGATCATGATCCTGGATGTGTGCCTAGAGTTGCTTTGAACAAAAGAACAAAACCAGAATAGTCCTTAAGCCTTTTGGCAAATAGTGCCCACAAAAATAGATTACAAAGTTGCATTAGCCACTTGCTATATCTCATATCTTGTGCCCAAAAAATGGCCACTTTAGAAGTCAGTCGTGTGGCCTCATAGTCTTTGATTACAAAACTATATCAACAATCAAGTGGTGTCTTTGCTGTACCACTAATACACTAGCGGAAAGAATAAACCAACTTCAGGATTCTTCCAGTACAGTTGCCATTTTGAGTTGCAGATTGGCCAACAAAATAAACCAATGGCATGAACTGAAAATCACTTTACTTGTGAACAAAGAATGAATCAATCAATAGCTGATTATTACAATCAATAGCATCAAAACAGAGGGATTAATTTAATTACATAAATAAATTAGAAAGATTTATTTACTCATTGAGAAAGGAGTACAGTGAACTAATCGCTTGTAAAAAATTTTAGCCCTCGAGTAACAGTCACCGCAATGGTGTTCAGCCAAGAGGGAGGAAGGAGACCTAACTGGTATGGACTTCTGTAAATCTAAGGGTGGAGTGGGTAGCTTATTGGGAATGATAACATACTACGTTTATCAGCTTAAATACCTAAATCCTGTAGGTTCTATAAGCATGGTAAGGTGGGTAAATAAACACTAACTTAACGTCGAAATGGATAAAAATCTTGTCTTTCAATTGGCGGTGTTAGCAGATCCGTAGCCATAAGGGTTCTTGCTGGCCCAGTTCCATTGATCCCTGCACATCTCATCAATACCAAATTTTGCCCTGCAAGGGGGATTACACATGTTAGAGGCATATGTCACATGTCAACACCTCACATTGCAATGACAAAGGCATAAGTAACATGTTATATGCTATATAATACTCAAGTTGCTGGTCTTTCTCAATACTCCATTCCTGATCTCATCATTTTATACCAAATGGTTCAACAAAACAGTAAACTACACTAATGATGCAATAACAAGCAAAGAGATGCATGCATTTAACACTTACTTCCAATTCAATTCACGTTCTGCTTTATCTGTTGATGCATAAACAATTTCAGCATCACCAGGACGCCGTCCAGCCATTACAAGAGGAATTTTCTGTCATGGCATCATTAGTTAAATGAAAAAAAGCGTCAACAGAGAGAGAGAGCAAGTATAAAACAGAACAACAAAACAAATTGTGCAGACACAAGGAACAAGTATTAAAGAAGATAAAAATTTCTGCATAAACAAGGCTATATCTCATGCTGGAACTGCGAATTAAAATGTCCTAGGTTCTCAGACAAAAAATCAGAAATATGGAATCCATGCAGCAAATGGAATGCATTAAATAATACATTTTTTGGGTGGATGGAAGGATGGCAATTTTAGCAGCCATCAAAATTGATTCACGTTTTACTTTGACCCAAATGTATGTGGTAGAGATTCTCTAAAAGTCAAAAACTCAGATGAAAACTAATGATTTAAAGATAAGATTTTAGCCTTGAGAACTCAAATCCAAGCTTGACCGACATTGTTTCACAATTGGATCTATAGCCAACGAAAAAACATCTAACGTACCTAAATCAAGCAAGCCAGCAATCATTGCACATCAAAAAGATATTATCAATAGTATGAAGCACTAATCATATCAAACTGCAAGAAAAATTAATAGTACCTTTCCAGATGCCTTTTCAAATGCTGTTACCATCTCCAACACTGATGTTCCTTTTCCTGTTCCCAAGTTGTACACCTCACAACCTGTAAAACATATTCATGGGACCAAAATCACTAAATTAAAGAAAAATATATGGTAGCAAAAAATTCCCCAAATAATGAACCTACAAGCTAATGTAATTAAGGAACACAATTTTGGCACAGAACAAAGGTAGAAAAATTTTCATGAATCGCACTCTCAGGTCACGCAATTGTAGCTTGTTGAGGCAATTACACAGCAAACAATCATGATCATGGCACATACCTATTTTAGCATCCGAGAGCTTTTGCAATGCAGCAATGTGGCCATCTGCTAGGTCAATAACATGAATGTAATCACGCACCTGAAATGAGATGAGGATAATCAAGAAACAGAAACAAGCTTTTCCCCAAGCATTTCCACATATCATGGTAAACTAATTTGACAAGGACATGTAATAACAGCAAAAGCATACCCCAGTACCATCCTTGGTTGAATAGTCAGTTCCAAATACTGTCAGATGAGGTCGCCTTCCAACAGCAACCTGCTGCACAAATGGCATAAGATTGTTTGGAATCCCACGGGGATCCTCACCAATATAGCCACTAGAATGTGCACCAACTGGATTGAAGTATCTGAGCAATATGATCTTCCACTCAGGATCAGAACGGTAGAGATCACGGCAGATCTCTTCAATGAAAAGCTGAAAGATCATTTCATCGTATCAGATTTTCTTCTCCTTCCATAAGTAAATCAGCTAACAATAGTTTCGTGGTGCCGATGCAGAGTATGCACCCACCCAATGGAAGAAGTAAGAAACATACCTTGGTTCGTCCATATGGGTTTGCAGCAGATAAAAGGAACTCTTCTGTACAGGGGACCTCCTTTGGCCAACCGTAAACAGTAGCTGATGATGAAAACACAAGCTGACAGCAATTCAAAAAAAAAAAAAAAAAAAAAATTAGTCCCCACCCTCACAGCTATAGAAGCTATGATCAAAAGTAAAAACAGTCTACAAAAAAGTTACCTTCTTGCATCCATGGGCAGACATTACTTCAAGCAATGTAATAGTTCCAATAAGATTATTATCAAAATAAAGCAATGGTTTTTCCACGCTCTCACCGACAGCTTTCAGCCCAGCAAAGTGAATTACAGCATCAAATCTACATGGCAAACAACAAACAAATTTTAATTTTTTCTTCCAAAAAAATAACAAAGATTAAAAATTGACCAATTCTCCTAAAACTTATTCTTTTTTTTTTAAAAAAAAAAACCTCTGCACATTCAGAGAACCAAACAGAGCAATGCAATATAATATTACAAATGATTTCTTTTTCTTTTTTTTAACCAGAGCAAAAAAATAACAGTTCATTACATGTGGCTTTCTAGTATATTATCATTTAATTAATTAATATACAGCAAGACGCTACAAAATTGAGACAGATTGATTCCAGAGTGCGAAACTAATCAAAATCTTAAATTAATTACGTTAAATTAACAACAAAACAAATCAGAAAGCTAATCATACTTAGTCTCAGAGAAAATTTTTTCCAGAGCCGGTTTATTCCTCAGGTCAACCTGCCAATTTAAAATCCAAAAAAAACACAGAATCTATATCAATTATGACCAACAACAACCAAAAAAAAAAAAGAAAAAAAGAAAAGAAAAAGAGAAAAGAAGAAGAAGGGCCCATGACCATGGCCATGCCTTATATTAGAAAAGTACGAAATTGACAG
>CATIWM010190671.1:0-20933 GCA_949671775.1 Mallotus repandus
ATTCGAATTAGTCGGATATAGAATACCGCATACCGAATGCATTAAATACAAAAAGTGTCAACGATTAAACACTTTTCATCTTCAAGAATATTCAAAAACATTGTATTGTATTGTATTTTTTTTTAAAAATATGAAATAAAAGAATCGTTATAATGGACCACATATAAGGTGTTAACATTTCAATTTCACAGTATTAATGGCTCTTTCAGGTGGTCTCCAACAGTGTAGCCTGGTGAATTCTGGTGGTAAGAGTCAATTATTTTAATAAGAAAATGGAATTAAAACAACTATGGCCGTTGAGACCAAATACTTCGAACATAGAAAGAACCGCCGGTTTCCCACCAAAAAACGTCTCTACACAAACCAAACCATTTACATAACTTTTTTTTTTTTTTGGTTCTGTGTACCCTGTAACCATCCTGAATTTGGGTACTCAATTTCACTCAGAACCCATGAATCTTTTCACTCTCATCTTTCACTTGCAAATTCTGTCAGATTCATCTCTTACTTTTCTTTGTCTATGGATGACAGGTTCTCAGATAATGGAGGATCGTGAGTTGCAAGATGAAAATTGTTCAGTGGATTTTGACATGCAACTGATAGGGAATTTCTTGAGTTTTGCATCAAGAGGTGACAGGGTCGGATTGAATCAAATGTTGAGAGCTGGCACTTCTCCTAATGTGCAAGACTATGACAAGAGGACTGCTTTGCATCTTGCAGCTAGTGAAGGTCATGCTCCTATTGTTGAGCTTCTTCTTCTCTACAGAGCTAATGTTAATCTCAAGGATCGCTGGCAAAGGACTGTAAGCTCTCCCTGTGATTTCTGATTTGTTTTAAGCTCTCCCTATGATTTCTGAAGGTATTGGGCAATAAGGGAACAAATGGATACAATAAGTCACAGAGTAGGCCAAGAATTATTATTTGTAGAATGCTTTAAGACAAAATTAAAAGTCAGGAGTCAGGACTAGCTTAGTATGATAGCCCGTTTTGTGCAATGTGATGTTTGTAGATGCTGCATGACAATGGGACTCTAATGTTTGTTGGGCTGCTATGAGTCCCTTGAAGTTGTGATTTTTAGATCAGTAATGATCTATAAGAAATTCATTTCACAAATCTAATTCAACCTGAAAATTCTACAAGTTATAAGATAAGTATTGGAAGAACAATTTCCCTTATCTCTATCTCTCGAGTTGTTGGACTTCCTTGTGTTTTTGAGTTGAATTTCCTTGTTCTGTTGTTGCTTGGTGCTCTTACAATTTTAATTGAGTGTTTTTTTGCCAACTTTTACTAAAGACATCTGAAATTTGACAAGCATCTACTCACGTTCCCTTTTGTCATACTAAAAGCCCTTAACAGATGCAAGACTGTATGGACATCGAGATATATGTCGGATCCTGGAAGTAAATGGAGGCATAGATTTTATCAACGACCAACCAATGGTAGTCTTCCTTTTTGTCTTGGAACTAAATCATCTTCCTTTTAACAAAGAAATAAAAGTTGAATTGTCAACATAGAAAGTATTTATACAGTTACAAAGAAATGAAGTGATCAAGTCAACATCTTAAAATATTCAGAAGTGATCAGGCCAATGCATTTTTATTTGTGTGTTCTCTATTTGTAGAACTATTACGAGAATCCTTGTAAACGAATTGGCCTTCCATTGCTTAAAATGAAAAGAACATAAGATAGTTGACATTACATGACACTATTCAGCTTTCGAATTGTTCTTTTGACTATGCAGACGGTTCGGCATGATCAAGACGCTGGTGAAATGAATTTTGATATTACAGAATTGAACACAGAACAGACCGAAACAGTATATCAGGTACATATATTACAGAAGATTTCTGAATGATAATATCCTCAATATTACTATGATTACTTTTGCAACCCTGTTGGAGTACTAGTTATTCTGCTTCTTTGTCAATAACAGATCCTCTTGAGTGACTTTTTCTTAGGTCGTAATGACTTATGGGTTCAATGTAACAGTGAGAACACACAAATAAAAACACCATGTTTTGCAGTGTAGTTGGAATAGTTTCCAAGCATTAAGTAACTTTGAATCCACAATTTCATGCAATAGGCTGAAGCATTTACAGGAATTGAAGAAATTGAACATTCATCATAATCGTTATCATCACCACAGTGAACATCAAATATAGAGACTTGAGAAAGTACAACAGCGTTTACAGTAAGATAGCCTGCTGCATAAATGTACACGCAAATATTTTAGAATCAAGAATAAAATTCTTGAATTCTCTGAAATTGATTTTTGCATAGGCTGTTGATAGAGAGAAATATGGTACCTAGAAGTTAGAAATTCTGACTCTTGCTTAGGTTGTTGGCATGTATTGAACCCCAATGACTAGAAAAACAACAGATGGGGGATAATGGGCTCCATAATGCTTCCTGGAAAAGTTTTTGTTCTTTCATTGTCTATTTTCAGCTAGCTCTTCATGTAATGGAATCTGTCTCTCTTGCCAAGCTTTTCACAATATGTACTTCTAGTGAAATTAACCAATAGAAAATCTTCTTCTGATGATCACCAGGGTGCCTATGGTGAATCTGTCAAAGTCAAGTGGCGCGGAACATGGGTTGTTAAGACAGTGATCAAGAGTCAGGCATACCATCCTGAAAAAATGTGTGCTTAACTTCACCTTGTCTTTAGTTTTACAATTATTTCAATCTTTTTACAGTTTGGACATTTCTAGGCTCTGAGAACATTCTTTGTTGAGTCTTGCAGGATATTGTCTGCCAAGGACAACACTCTCTTGCGAGAACTTCGACATCCTAATATTCTGCAGTTTCTCGGTTCCATTGTCCATAGAGATGAAATGATTCTGATCACAGAATATCTACCAAAAGTATCCACTACTATTAACATTTATCTTCTTTATTTTCCATGCCTTAAATTTCTCATGCCCAAGTATGGTTCTGACTTTTGATCATATATATTGTGCTGAGCTATTTTATGATCTTTTTGTGCTTAAATTAATGTAGGGGAATTTAAAAGGCATATTATCTACAAAAGGTCGACTTGACCTGCCGACTGCTCTGCGCTATGCACTTGATATTGCTAGGTAATATTTTTGCACTTCATGTTATTTCATTTCCTTGACAAATGTTGGAGATTTTTAGATTGGTTTTTGATCTTTTGAATTTTGGTTAAGAACCAACTATGACTTTGCTTCTAATAGCTGAAATGATTGTCAGGGGAATGAACTATCTTCACGGGCACAAGCCCCTCCCCATAGTGCACAATCATTTGGATATCACGTAAGCTTTGTCCCCTCCTACATAATTTCCTTATTTTTTTATCCTAATTACATTCCCGTTCTCTCCTTTTCCACTGCCATCACATAATTGCATAAAGAACAAAACAAGTATTTGAGGAACTAACCTGTCAAAGATTAGAGGTTGAGGGCTAAAGTGTTGTAAAATTCATAGTATTGAACCTTAAAAACCTAACTGTCATGCTGCTAGCAAACCAGAGGGACTGAAGTGCACATACTTAACTTTTAGGTGTAAACTATGTTAAACCTTAGTTTTGCATTCACAGTATACGAGTGCTACTTCATCCTTAATTGCTTGCACATAATATTACTGATTTTTCTGTACCTGTCTTGCACATAATATTATTGATTTTGCTGTACCTTTCTTCTTTCTGGATGCAGAAACTTGTTACAGGATGAAGGTGACCACTTGAAGATTGGTGAATATTGGGTTCAAATGTTCAACGAACAGATACATCCCAATCAAGACATGTGTATGTTATAGTCATTCCAGTTCTTTTTCTTGCATGTATAATTGTTATTGCATCTTATTATAGGAACCTTTCAGTTTTTCAAGGCCAAAGAAAGGATGATCCAAGTGGCACCAGCAACCAATCAAATGACACCAAGAATGATATTTATCGATTCGGATTCATTTTTTACCAGGTATATGCAATTTGGATAAGTTACTGACATAATCTGACATCAATATTTTCTTTATTTTTTCTGAAGATTATTGAGTCCATTCAAAAAAATCTACTTACACTTAGCTTACTACAAACATTTTCATATTAGACAGCTTTATTCTTTTTTAACTCAATTGTTATGAAGCAAAATGCTGAAAACTGCATATATATATATGTATTACTTGCCTGCAACAAAACAAGGATAACTCGAAAAGTTTCTTTACTAATATGATTATTATTTTGCAATTTTACCTTCCAAACAATGAAGAAATAATGGAATGGAAATATCTTTAGCTTCTCTTCTGACAACTAATAGCCGATGACATTGTTTCTAGTCTGTCAGTAGTTAAGATGAGATATAAATGTCTACAGATGCTAGAAGGAACGCAACTGCTTCATCATCTCAAATCTGTTGATTTTCAACCGAAGTTTCAGATAAGCCGTTGTCCTAAGAGAATCAGACAGTAAGTGAATCTCAATTTTCATCTCAAAATGTCATGTTATCAATTGCACTTCTTTACTTATACTTGGCTGATGAAAGGTAAGAGCTGCAAGCCTCGTTACACTTGAGTGTTTGTGCACTTGTTCATTCTGCGAAAGCCTACGTTTGACAAGAGGGGATGCTCGATTTGTGTTTGACATGTTACTTTGATATTTATTTAGTATCAAATTCCGTGATGTGAAAAATATATATGGAACAGGAGAACTCTGATTTTCTTCTCATATTATATGCTGCTAGCTATTGTTGACCTTCAAGTTTCAAGCTATACCACGAACTGTAAGCATGACATCAAACTCGGATCGATCAGATATAGTACTGACAGCATTACCCTGTTGCATATTTGTTTTCTATGAGTTGTTATCGACAACATTACTTGATGATTTATGGAATTTTATTGTACTTGATGTTCCTTTTATTCAACTGCAACTCACTGATGTCAATGTTATTGAGAAAAATTAAACGTGGGATTTTTATCTGCAGGCTAATAGAGCATTGCATGAGTAAAGATCAGAGTAAAAGGCCTTCATTTACTGCAGTTATAGAAATCTTGGAAGAGGTTTCAACCAGTCTAGGGAGAGCTGGCTGCCCTGTTTGTTTAACCTCTATATGAAACAAAAGTGTTGCATCCTGTGAATTATGTAGTTACTTGTAACTCAACTGTCAAAATCTTAACTTGTTGTTGGTGTCGGTGTGGCTGGCATTTGAACTGCATTTGCTAAGTGTTATAGATTCTTCTTTAACTTAATGACAGACGCACTTTGAAATTAGAATTGTTCTTATCAAGGTAATCCCATATTTCTATCTCTCCTTCACAGTACCCTATTATAAAATTGATTAATTGTTATGGACTGTTATGGTTAAGATAGTCCTCTCTTATGTAAGCTTCTCATTATAAAACACACATATATATATAATAATTATTATTATTATTTATGTCGCGGGTTGCGATTTCCCAAAAACACCCCCTCCCCATAATTTTGCCCCCTGTATTTAGGAGGACACATAAACAATTAAAAAATATTGTCATATAGCGGTCTGCTAGTCTTGTATATATATATATATATATGATGAAAGATACATATATAACGGGTCGTGAACCACTACATGATAAGAAAATTTGTTTTGAAATTATTTTTTTGCCCTTAAATACAAGAGGTTAATCAAATGGGAAGGAAAATATTTTTAAAAAATCGCTACAAACAATAATACTGTTCACTGTCGCTAGTAGCAATAAATATAATTACCCATATTTTTTTTTGAGAGAACATTATATATTTATATATATATATAGCTATATATATTTTGCATGGTTGCAATATATATAGCATGGATAAATTAGACCTACTGCGGCTGCCTTGAAATGCACTTTTTCGGTGGTGACGAATAGGAAGCCTTTTTTCAGGCAATGGCAATGCCACCTAAAGCAAATGCAATCACACCAATAATTCTTTATATAATGTTTTGCAGATGGAAATAAATAAAGGGAACCAGAGCTTAGATACAAAGCAACATATAGAAAATACTGAAAATACATTAATTATATGAATGAAAGGAAATATACTTAGCTTGGAATATATAGACTAGAAATATTTGTTTTCTTCTTTTCGTTTCATCCATAATTTTTTTTTATTAACAAATTAATTTGAGTCTTTCTTTTCTTTAAATTGATATTTCTTGAATGTCTTTTTTTTTTTTAATACACAAGATGAAAAATATATGAAGTTACATTAAGGAATGCTTGAACAATTCTTTGAGATAAAAAATTTGTCACACCTATTCTTAAGAAAGAAAATAGTAAATAATACACACATATAATCATAAATAGCCGGTAAATCCTGACCTAATTAAATGACCAAATGACTTCCAATGGCATCAGAAGGACCGGATTCGAGTCTCATCCCCACCCTTCTCCTATTGTTCATTGGCCAAAAATAACATATAATCATAAATATATTCAAGCCATATTTTATATTTAGGCTAGAAATCGAAATCAAAGTTGCTTATTAATTGCTTTTGTGTAACATACAATTTAACATTACATTTGCTGCGAAGGTAATCTTGAATCGTGCCCTTTATTTTTTCCATAACCACATATATATGCGATCTATTCTTTACAGCTTTCCGAATTATCATCACCTTCCGATTGTTATCAAAGCAACAATAATGAGAGCATGCATCAGAATGAATTTCACTTGAAAGAAAAGCAAAAAAGAAAAATGTATAAAAAGAAACTAATAAAAGGGGGCACAGTGAACAACTGCATGATATAACTCCAAAGTTCATATAACATGCCATGCATACAAGAGATTGTTATATTTTATTGAAATTATTGAGTGAGTTTGCTTTGTATTCTAATAAAAAAATTGTAATTTTAAAATATATACTATAAAAATAGATTTGTAGGTTGTCCATGAATATGAATTCAATGTAGTTTTTTAATTATTATTTTTTAATATTAATACTTTTAATTTAACTAATAAATATTTAATTTATTATAATATTAGTTTTTCATTTTATTTTTCAAGAATTATTTAAGAAATATGTTCATTTGAAATTAAAAAATATATACATAAATATTATAGATGATAAATTAATTAATTTTTCTTTTTCTTGTCTCTGAAGAAATGATCTATCAAAATAAGGAATTACAATTGATAATCGATACTAAATTCAATTTTGTTATTGAATAGAGTGAATAAATCTACTATTTTTTGGAATTTCTCTTTTAACTCAAAATTGCTATATAACTCGTATTTCTTTGGTTTGATCATTATCGTAAAATTAACAATACAATTTATAAATCAAAAATACCAAAAATATATAATTTCATGTAATAACAATTGATGACAATAAATGCAGTATTAGATATGAATCATGTGACATTGTACTGCCAATAGCAAAAATAAATCAATAAATAAATCACAATAGAACAAAACAATGATCTAACTCTTAAAAAAAAAAAAAAGAACCAGCAGCATATCCAGTTGTTATGTGAACTTTTTAGTAAAGTGCCAGTAACACAACGGAATCTAATCTGCATACAGAAGAAACAAATAATGGTACAATAATTAATATTGATGGTTGACGATGTACGGTGTCAAATGTATGCATCTATGTGCCAACATATATCAGTGCAAGTGCAGTCAAGCCACAATGAGATGACTTCCATATCTAACATAATTATATATATAACAACATGACAATGTAATGCCAGTAGCAGAGATCAATGGAGGTTTCTCATCAAAAACGGCGGTAGTTGTTTTTTAACAACTAAATCAAATGGTAAATTTTCAATATTACAAGAGAAGAGATGAGAGAATGAGGGTTCGATTCCTACTCTCTTCAATAGGACATCCACATATGTTATTATTTGAACTACTCATGGACAACTATAATATACGTAGTTGTTGTTATAATTATTATTTAGCAGTTCATAGAATAATGTTTCACATATTATTTAGCTATATAAAGGATCGATTATTTGACTAGTAGGTTTAAGTTGATATGGTATCTCGTAATGCAGAAAGCTGGAATAATTTTTTTTTTTTAGAAATGTTTTTGAAGTATTAAAGGAATTAAAAAAATCATATTTGTATGTTTAATCAATAATTTTTATAGGCATATTGGTGCCAAGAATCACAACTTTTTCGACTTGTTACAATTATATACCTAATTTTAAAAGTTGGCAAAGCTAACCCCCCAATTTAACTTTTTAATTGCAATTACAGCACAAATAGAATTTGGTAAAAATTGAAGTTGACGTGGACCAAGTCATCTCCTCCTAGGTGGGACCCACTGCCACCTTACCTTATCAGCTAAGACATCAAAACGCACAGTTTAAATTTCACCCCCCCTCTCCTCCTTTTAACCCTAAATCGAAACTATTCCCTCTCCTTTTATATCGCGTTTTAACCCTAACCCACGCCATTCTCTCAATTCCCTACTTCATTTCACCTTGTGATTAAATCAAATGTTCTTTTTAACCTAATTTCCTCTTCCTATCTATCTAATTTCAAAATATTTACTGTAATTTTTGTCGTCGAGTTTTCAATTTGTTGGCTGGAAGATAGGAAGAGGACAGAAATCGAGAAATTGGTGAGTTGTGTAATTCGTTGCATTTAGTTTGCTCATCTTTTTTTTTTTTTTGTTGATTATCTCACATTATATATGTTTTATTTTAGTTTTATGTTCTTGGTGTGGGTACATTGAGCTGTGTATCTAATTTAGTTTTCAAACTCTACAGGTTTCCTATAGAGGTATGGGTTGAAGGAAACTTCTTATCCAAAGGCTGTCAGGTTAAATACTCCGGGAGCCATACAATACCTAGTGGGTGGGATGTCAACATTGGTGAAGGATTAACTTAAGATCAGCTCAGTGAAAAATGGTAGAATTGGGGTTGGGTAAAATTGTGAAACTCAAGTATTGTGAGCCAAGGACTAGCAATTGGGAGTATCAAACTTTGACAAATACTGATGAGCAAGTGATGAAAATGTGGGAAGAGGGTGTTGATTTTGGGTTCTTAAAGATTTTCATAGAAACATGCAATGAGGGTGTACAGTTAGGCGATAGCTGTGTTGATGCAGATGAAATAGGTTCGAGTGAACCCCAAGTTGAAGTTGGTAATGGCCCTAGGGATAATAGTGGGTCTGAATCGGATGTTGAATATGTGCCATCTGCATTAGACATAGACCAAGGTGATAGTGATGTTAGTTTGGTAAATGAGGAAGATATAGATGATGAAGAACGTGTAATGGCTATGAATAATAGGAGGGCTTTTAAAACAGTTCCTATTGATCTTGGTCAAGGTTTAGGATTGGATGAAGAGGCTAATATGGATTCATATATGCCATCTACAAGTACGGTGGCTGCTAATGAAGTGAATGATATTGAAGAAGGTGACCATCAACAGCCTGTAAGTGACTACGAAGATTCAGAAGATGGTGCTTATGATAGTCCTTATAGCTCTAAGGAGGGAGATCTTAAAGTTCATAATCGAAGGAAGAAGCAAAAGAAGGTTGTTTACAACCCCAAATGTGACCACTCGAAATTAGAATTTGTGCTAGGGATGAGGATTCAGTCTACCAGTCAATTCAAGGAACCTGTTCAACAGTATGCTATATGCAATAGATTCAATCGGAGATGGACGAGATCAACAAAAAAAATGAAAGCTAAGTGTGAAGACAAATTCAAATGGAGGTTATATATAGCTAAGATACCTGATAAGTTGACATTCACTGTAAGAAGGTTCTTTCTTGAACACAACTGTAGTAGCAAGGATAGAAATAGACAATTGACATACATCTGAATGGCAAAAGAGTTTCTAAATATCTTTAGAAGAAATCCTAATTATAAAGTAGAGGATATGATTATTGACTTGAATGAGAAATGCAATATCACAGTGACAAAATGGATGTGCTACAGAGCGAAGAATAAGGCTTTGAGTATACTGAGGGGTAGTTTAGAAGTACATTATGCAAGGTTGCACTCATACAAGGCTGAGTTAATAAGAGTAAATAAATAAGGGACCTTTGTATTTGAGAATGGCGAACCTAGTCCAAATGGGAAGCCCGTTTTTAAAAGATTCTATATTGGATTTTCTGGATTAAAGAAGGGCTATATAGTGGGTTATAGGCCTGTAATATGTTTGGATGGCTGCTTTTTGAAAATAGTAATGGGGGGAGCTTTGCTGGCTGCTGTAGCAAGAGAAGAGAATGATCAAATGTATCCCATCTTTTAGGCTGTGGTGGAAGGAGAAAACGAACCAACATAGAGATCGTTATTGATATCAATATAACAACAAGCTTGGGTTTAACATTAGTGAGTGAGAAGCAAAAGGTAATCTTGACTTGCTCATTTTCTCATATCTTTAATTATTAATTTTTCTTAGTTTGGTCAATTGTGTTATAACTGGACTTTATAGAACATATTTAGGGGCTTACTAATGCTATAGCTGAATTGGCACCTCATTCAAAGCATCGGCATTGTGCTAAACATATACATCAAAATTGGAAGAAAAAGCATAATGGGGAGGAATATAAGGCAGTGTATTGGAAGTGTGTGTTTGCAAAAAATGAAGTTGAATACAATAAGCATGTTGAGGATGTCAAAATGTTGGATGTCAAAGCATATCCAGATTTTGTGAAACAAGGATCAGCCCACTTCTGTAGAGCCTTTATTAGCACATGGCCAAAATGTGATGCGGTCACATCCAATATGGCTGAAACCTTCAATGGTTATATATGCAAGGATAGGACAATCCCAGTTATCAATATGCTTGAGGAAATAAAAGGTTCTTTGATGGAAAGAATATATCATAAGTCTGAGATATTGACGAATTTAGATGGCCAAATTTGTCCAAGAATTCAACAAAAGCTAGAAAAGGCAAAGTATAGTACAAGATTCTGCCAAGTAAAGCCTACTATAGGAAAAAAGCTACAAGTTACACAAGGTGAAGACCAATTTGTGGTTACATTGAGTCCACCTTTGTGCACATGTCGAGCATAGGATTTGACTGGTATCACATGCTCTCATGCTATTGCTGGAATCAATTACATGAGACATAATATTTTGGATTATGTTGATCACTACTATAAGAAAGATAGAAATCTTGAAGTGTACAAGTTTGGATTAAATCCTTTAAATGGTTAAAAGATGTGGCCTGAAGTTTCAGTCAAGCCATTATGTCTCCTCTTTATCGAAGAATGCCTGGAAGGCCGAAGATCAATAAAAAAAAATGCACCTCAAGAAGATCCCAAATGACTTGGTAAACTCATGAGACATGGAATGGAAATGACTTGTCAACATTGCCTTGTAGATGGCCATAACAAGAGAGGTTTCCCAAAGAAAAACCAACCAGCTGTTGTTAGACCACCGAAGGTAAAGTGTACAAGTTTTTTTGATGCTATTAACTTATTGTTAAACATGTTTTGTTAGTAATTAATTATATTTAATTGAGTGCACGGAATAAAAGAGGTAGGCTAAGGAAGAACTCTACCCCATTTGGGACAACATCAACAGCATCACCTCCAATTGTGGGGATAGCTTAAAGCCAGCCAATTAGTGTTACTAGAAATACTATGATGAAACAAAAGCAAAAAGAGCAACGACATGTAGATTGCACCTAAATTTTTTATATGTGCCTATGATGGAAATTGTGACCAATTTGTGATGACATGTGTTTTATTGAAAGGCAAGACAGGGCCATGGTGTCAGAATTTTTAGTGACGTCGAAAATTTTTATGCAGGAGTAAGTATTAAGACAATATATCAATTTACATTTAATTTAATTGATGTTTGTGTAATATGGCAAACTATTAGGTTCATTGATGTTTGCTAAATGGTTATTGCATATTGTAGATGCCAGGAGATTCAAGGGTGCCTTGTATAAGTGGTTCATCTGCAATAGCACAATTAGCACAAAGTATTGATGTCTCGCACCATCAAAGTCAAATTTCACAAAATTTAGTTATGTTTAAGTCAACTGCATCTCAACTTGCAACACCTATGACAAATAGAGCTCAAGCAAAAGGGAAGAGAAAGATTAATACTTGATGGAGCATAGGATGTTCAACTTTTTTTGGTTATAACTTTTTGGACAGTTTATGATTAGGAAACTTTATGGACAGTATATGATTATGACACTTTTTGGGCAATTTATAATTAGGAAACTTTATGGAAAGTATATGATTATGACACTTTTTGGACAGTTTATGCTTAGGAAACTTTGTGGATAATATATGATTATGACACTTTTTGGACAGTTTGTGTTTAAGAAACAAACAGCACAGGGTATGTAATAGTTGGGAAACTTTTTGGACAGTGGGTGGAAAAGCTATAGCTTTTTACTGATTGTAATACTTTTGATAGTAAACCTAGAATATGTTATTATCATGGAAATCTATAGGTTTAGCAATTGCTTCTCATGTTTATGATCATGTGAAGCAATTATTTTTTGTAAACAGTTATTATATAATATTCCAATCAAAATGGTTGTTGCCTTATTATCCATGTTAATTTTGTATAGAGTTTGATGAATAAACATCACAATTTTCTTATGTGCATTAATGCATATTACAGGTGTGCATTAGAACTCAACAAGAAGAGCATAACTTATAGATAGATAAGTACTTCATTGATATTGATAGGTAGCTATTACAAAACACAGATGCCAACTTCCAACATACCAAAATAAACACTGTTAAAGTAGCCACTAGCTTTCTAAATACCCAGATAATGACAGTGAGCCATCGTGCTAATTTTAAATGGACACTGACCTTAAGGCAAGAGTAGAGCAGTGCTCTACTTTTAGGTCACTATATTCACATATATCAACAACCCTAAAAATATAAGACACAACAGATATCTAAATTTTATATCTCGTGAATCCTTAACTGCAATTTTCTTCCGCAACACGTTAATTTCTTCAAGTAACAGCATTCTTTCAACTTTTAACTTTCTTATAGTCTCCTTCTTTTTTGTGAGCTCTTCAACCAATGAAATCAAGTACTTCTCACCAAATTCTTTTCCTGATAAATTTTGTTGCTCACCACCCTCATCTTGGTTTGCATATACTGTATCTATATCACACCATTGAAAGCAATTGCATTCATTCCTCTGTAATTTTTTACATTTTGTTTAATTTCATTCAAATTTCAGTAAACAACAACGAAAATTTGGGAAATTTGTGTTTTCCACACTACTTGCCAAAATGGGCAATTTACGAATCTTCTATCAGAGTTTTTTCTTGTTGTTGAAACGTACTATTGAAGCTCGATCTTATGCATTTTGCAATATCTCCTGTCGTTACGCTGAGTTGAAGCTGAAGCTGTTGATACTTCCATGATCCTTCAAAAACTATTTTCTTCCAATTCTTAACCGCTGCTTCAAGCTATATTCAAATCTTCATCTGAAATGATTTTCATGCTGCTCGAATCATCTACAAATTGAAGCTTTTTTTATTTGATTTGTTATAAGATGAAGAAATCAAATTTTAGGGTTACAGGGAGGAACGTGAAAGGGGCATGATTTAGGGTTAAACAGGGAAGAGGGGGGTGGTGGGGCTTTGGGGTGAAATTTTAACGGTGTGTTTTAATGTCTTAGTTGGTAAAGTGAGGTGGCAGTAGGTCCCAGCTAGGGGAGGAGATGACTTGGTCTACATCAGCTTCAATTTTGACCAAAGGCTATTAGTGTTGTAATTGCAACTAGAAAGCCAAATTTGGTTAGTTTTGTCAACTTTTAAAATTAGATATATAATTACAACAAGTCGAAAAGATTGTACTTTTTGACAACAATATACCATTTTTATATTATATTTAGAACAACTTATTATTTCCAACTTTTATGATTTTTACAATTTTTATTTTGTAAATTTATGAAAGCTTTGATATTTTAGTTTGACCAATTATAAAATAATTCTATCATAATATGCACTTTGATAAAAATTAAAATTATATGTATACATATTTTAGTTATAAAATTTAAATTCCAATCAATAAATTATAAAAAATAAATTTTTTTAACTAGTTGAAATAGTTAATTTTTTGAGGGGAAAACAAGAAAAATGAAGATTTGAATCATACTACTTATAAAAATATCTACACATTTTACCACTTAAACTACTTATTGGAATATAAATTTACTTAAATTACTGCCAGCAAAGTTCATTATAATACAATTACATATAAGATTTTATCAAATAAATGTTGGAATAATTAACAAGCAGAGTACGTTTGCAAGTACCAAAGGCTCCCTGACCCAGCAGCGGCCACCTCCACCACCGCACCAGCACCTTGACCCAGCAGCACACATTGATGAAGAGCTTGCGTTTTGGCGTGGAAAAGGGTAAGGGAAAACAATTGTATTATACTCATTAACTAACACCAACACCGACACCGACCTTTTTAACTTCCTTGTTGCTTCAGCTTATATTATTGTCATCATCATTTCCACACCGACGATTATATATATATATATATATATATGTAAAGTTACTTCTGACTTTTGATCCAGGTCAATTATTTATTGTATTTTTTTTTAACAAAAATAATATTTAATTCTTATACTTCCTACTCATTCCATATCAATGAAATTAAGTGATCATTTTAATTTGTATAAAAAAAAAATTACATGTATAATATATGATTTTATTTGTATAACTGGTGCAATCAATTTGTATATTTAATTTTAATAACTTATAAATAAAATAATATACATTTTTAGTGAGACTTTTTTAAGATTACATAATTAGGAAGAGATTTAATTAATTGGCAACAATCAATCATATAAAATAAAGGTGTAACAGAAGAGTGCATATATATAGAAATATGTAAACTAGCTAGATAGTCAACATTTTTTTAAAAAAAAAAAAACAAAAAACAAAAAAGGAAACTAATATATGTAAACATATAGAAAGATAATTATTTCCCTATAATAATAATTAAAATTTCTTCTTAATATGCTAAAAAAAATTTCAATCATCATTTCATTTTCCTTTTTGAATTTGATCAAATACCCCCACAAAACATTCCAATATCTTCTCAATGAAGTACTTTCATTTCTTTAAGGGTTGTTTTTTCAATAATTAAGCTTTATTTCCATAAATACAAAAATAAATAATGAAGTATTGTCTAGTTTAACCCTTGTCAATTTATGGCATATATAGTAGTCATCAAATTTGGCATAATCTAATTAAAAATCAAGGCAAAGAAGGTAATTTGACCCCACAATCAACTTGTATTTTAGGATAACTAACAAACCAATCACACTCTTTATTATTATAAAATTCAAATGTCACTAAAAAATATTTTTATTTTCTTAAATTGAAACATAAGCTATCTGCAACAGCCAAGAGGCCCCAGCCAGACAAAATGACCTTCAATCCATTTTTTTTAATGACAAAAAAAAAAAAAAGCCTTCAATCCATCTACTTTTGTGATTTTTTTATTTCATACATTTTTATGAGAAGGAATAGCAGGGCAAATTAAATTTTGAATATTTTTAATTTATAAAAAAATTATAATTATCAATGTACTACAGTAAAACCTTGTAAAAAGAAATTGAATTCATAACTTTTATAAAAATTATTTTTCAATTAATTACTTAACCTTAGAATCTAATATATTAACTTAGAGTGTATGTGGATACAAGTATTTAATTTGAAATTTTAAATTTCAAATATTAAAATTTTAAATATAAATATTTTAAATAATATGTAGTTACATGTCATTTCAAATTCTCATTAAATGAGCTATTAAATTCATTATAAATTTATTTGAAATCCTCATAATACAAATTCATATAGTTATAAACAAGAGATTTTATGGAAATTCAAATTCATACTCAAATTTTTTGCATTCAAACGTATAATTAAATCATTTAAATTTTTTACATACAGAGAAAAAAATATTTTTTTTTTACTTATCCAATTTTTTTTTTCTTCATTAACGCGTCCCTGAGGCCTCAACACAACTGGCTGGCCCTTAAGAATCTGCCGTCACAACATGTTTTAGACCATTTTACATTCCCCCCTATATATACATGTCAACCCCTTCCGCACACCATCCCATCTCATTTTCCCCATTTTCTTTGCTTTTCTTATCTATGATCTAACCATATAACATTCTTCATTCTTGAAATATTTTCTTGTTTTTCTGAATCTATTGCAACCCAACATTCTTTAACCTTTGAATCTTGAAAATTTTCTTGGTTTCTCGATATATAGATCATGGGAAACTATGCCTCATGCAAAATAGCAAACCCAATACAAATCAAGAACTCAAAATCGTCATCAACAACAACAACAACAAAAGTTATCTTCCCAAATGGAGATATCAAGCAAATCAACCAACCCTCAAAAGCAGCTGAGCTCATGATGGAAACACCGAACTACTTCATCACCAACACACAAACAATGAAAATCGGCAGAAGATTTTGCCCACTAAGTGCAGATGATGATCTTCGAAAGGGAATTGTTTATGTGATGCTCCCAATGCATAAAAAGAACTCTGTTGTTACTGCAAGTGATCTTGGTTCTTTATTTATGACAGCTAACTCCGTCGTCAGAAGAGTTCCCAGTGGCAAAGTCAGAATCCAGCCCGATGACACTATCACTAAGGCGGTTGATGATGATGTGCCGGTGGTGCCAAGGCTGAGTTTGGAAGGGATAGAAGATGTTTGTACACCGGAGTTCAGGCATAGAATGTCTATGTCAAGGTCAAGAAAGCCGTCGTTGGAGACCATAGATGAAGAACCAGTTCGTTCAAGACACCGAAGCATGTGACTATATATATATATGTATATATGAGCCACTGTTGGTCTGTAATTTTTTTTAGGTTCAGCTTATGTTTTTATAATCAGAGCTGGGGAATGAAATTGTGCTTTGGTTTAAAAAAGAACCATGAACAAGCATAAAGAACATTGTGTACATGTTTTCTTCTTCAAATTTTCTTTTTTTTTTTTCATATATGAATAGAAACAAAATCTAAGAAATTAATTTTCTCTTCTACTCATTGATTTTCTGTTTTAGTTTTTTTTTGTTGATATGGGAATTTTTTTATGATGATCAAATAAAATCTGTCACTGAGAATTTGAGAAGAGTACAGCTCATTTGGATGTAATGATAACAAGGGATAATAAAATATTACTCCATGGATATGAGATATCTTTTATTTGAGAGTTTAATGAGATGAAAAAAATAATGAGATAACATTTTTCTATTTACATTGAAATTTTTTTTTAAAAATATTATTATTTTATTTTTAAATTTATTGTCTTTTTTATTTCTTAAAATTTTCAAACATAAAAAATTATTTAACTTTTCTTTTTTTTTTTTTTTTTTGCTCATACTATGGAAAGAAAAAAAAAATCAAAATTTGTTTAATTTTTTACAAGTTCGTCACCAACTCAAAAACATGAAAAAACAATTAATTTCTTTTGGAAACACTTATCTCTTTTCTCTTTTCTTTTGTTTTCTATAATTCTCCCTAAGCTCCAAAACCAGAACTTGTACCGTTTGTTTCAATTTTAATCAAAATCAAACATTTCAAAGTTTTGTGAATTATAAAATAAACTTTAGGATTTTATGTAAATTCTGTCAAATGGATGATCACTTTGCTATCTTTTTTTTTTTCACTTTGCTATCTTTTTTTTTTTTCACTTTGCTATCTTATCTTTTGATCTATATAGTTATTGATAAAATATAAAATGGGCCCCTTAATTATGCTTCTGTATCATCTTTGATGAAAGTAAAAAAAAATATAACAAAAGTCAAAAACAATATTTTGTTGTTAATCTTTTACAGAAGGAAAGAACAAAAATTGGGATTGGTGCAAGTCTTTAGCAAAATAGATTTGATCTAATCAGATTTATATGATACAATTTGGTACAATCTAAAAATTTAACAAGTTAAAAATTGGCACAAAGCACTCTATTTTCCCTTTTCCAATATATATATAGGAATAGTTAATTTGTTTGAAAAAAAATATATAAATCTTATGAAAATCCCTTGAAATGAGGCTCTTTATAACTCTTAATTTATGTCATTTTTATTAGAGAAAAAGCTTCAAATTCCATAAATTGGGGCATTAGGTCAGCACAAATCTATAGAATATAAAGTTATAAGAAGCCTTACTCCTTTGCTTTTGACAATTCCATAAAATTTTAATGGTCCTTATTCCAAATATTTCCTTGTTACCTTTTGAACTTTGGTCATATATCTTTAGCAAATATAGAAATCTTAATGAGCATTAGTAAAATTTAAAGTTGTAATAGATGTGGATATTCATATGTAAAGAGAAGAGTTCGATTCCTGTTTTATTATTTTTTCTCTTTATAGTGAAAAATTAAATCATTTCAACTCTATTATTAAAAAAAAAATCAGCATTAATGGTGTCTAATGGTTTTTCTCACATTTTTTTAGTGTAGAAAATAGAAGAGATATATTTTCTATTAAAACAGTAAAAACTTTAATTTTTTTAATAAAAAATTTTAAATTTTTTTAAGTTAAATTTTAAATTTAAATCTTATATATAAAGAAATAGAATTGATCTAAATTAGTCAGAGCAATATAAAATAATTATATAAAAAAATATATAAAAGATCTTGAATTTATTTATCCTCACTCACTACTTTTGAAATAATTTATTTTTTAAGATAAATATTTTATAAAAATCTCTGATGAATAAAAAAAATATATCTTATTTCAAGTATGGCTGAAAGGGAATGCTAACACAAATTTATGTAAAAACAATCTTACCAACTATTAAGTTAGTTGTAGCAAACTTAGGTTAATCTTTTCCAAAGCAAAATTCCAAAAAGAAAGTTTAGTGGTAAGGTATATAGTCATTTTTGCTTAAAAACCTCCTATCATCCCATGCTAATCAAGTTCTCAAACTCATTCAATTATTGATCAGTCATCACTCATGAGATAGCTTTTTCTGATAAAACCACTTTTGGTATGGATAATCAATTAGAAATAATTTCAAAGAGTTAGTTAATGTCTTAATTTCTAATTTTGTTGATAGCTATGACACCTTATGTTGAAGTTCAAGCACACTTTGAGTGCTATCCATATCACATGCAATGACCATGTGCTATTATGGTCCAAAGTTCCTCCAAATGCCAAAAAAAATCATTTATTGTAGGCCTTAATTATAACTAGTGTGAAATTTTCCATCCTTCTCTTTCTCTTTTGCCCATCAAGGGTTGCTTGTTGGCTTGCACATGCATGTATGTGAATTGTGAAATATTTATATGTTTAATTAATATCATTTTCAGCATACTTCTCCACTAAAGGCACCCTGTCTTGAAGGGTATTTATTGTGCAAAAATGCAAGATTTAAATTTTTATTTATATTAATATCAATGGCATACATATAAATGCTTATATAAGTTTATTTTTTTGTTTGTTCTAATTTTTTTCCAAGTGTTAAGGAGAAAATCAATCTTACCTCATGATTAAGTGCAAGGTCAGTTTGTGCACCACATGTAAATATATTATTCAAAAACTCAAATTGATTGTGTAAATTATACTTCATAATTATAACTACAACTTAATTTTGTAATTAAGCCCACAAGGTTTATTAAGAATATAATTACAAAATTTGTAAATATATATAGTATATCAATAGTTATAGGTGGATTCCATGAGGTTTGTAGCATATAGATATTGTTAGTTGAATTCAAAATAAGTAACAACAATTTTAAATTTTATTTAGAAATTATAAAAAAAATGAAATAATATTTAGATGTTTCATTGAGCATGCCAAATGTATTATGTCGGATCAACCTTTAAAATTTACAATTGTTTTTACCTATGATTTTGAAAAAAAATATTTTTACATTATTTTACTAAAATAAATAATTAATAATTCAAAAAATTGACTTAATAGTGTAAATTTTACTAAATTTTTTTGTAAAAATGTTTTGTAGCAAAAAACTCTAAATTTGAATTCTCACCGGATCAAATTTTTTTAGCAAATGTCTACTAAGAAATACCAATAGAGATTACTTGCATACATGTGAAAATACATTATATTTTCAACATAATTAATTTCATTCGTTACGAAAAAAAAATTCTATATGAAACTTATATAGATGTAAATTTACTGAATTTTAATTATTCATTGGAAGTATTATAATTTATTTCAAACAAAATTGGGAACAGAAAGAAAATATACATGAACAACATTATAAGTATACTCAAGACCACCCCCAAAAGAAAAAATGTTTCTTGAAGGTGCATTTTCCACAACAACTGAAGTCATTTTCAGTGACTACATATGTATATAAAGGTAGCCTGTAAAGTCACCACATCTTCATATATACACAAAATTGTTCAAACTGGTATCATCTTGTTCTCATTTAAGCTATCTACTTGCTTGCTTGGTGTATATATATAGTCTCTAGTCCAATTCAACATTACTCATTTAGTGGTCCAGCCAAATGGGTAACACTATTTACTTCACACACACTAAAAACAATAAAAAAAAATGATTTATTTGGATTCAATTATTTGTCTTATTAATTTACTATTCACACATTTCTCTTAAAAAAAATTTATCTGGTAGCTATACGGGTAATGATTTTTGTCGTCAACAGTTGGCTAAAAATTTTTTTTACTGTCTCTCCTTTTCAATTTAATAGTGCCTCTAAAGGAAGCAACATGGTTACTTTTAAAAAAATTGTCATTTCTTACTTTGTAACATTATTTCTGTAGTCTAATGATTTAGGTGATACATATTATAAGGTAAGGTTATAAGTTCAATTTTTCACTCTCTCTTAATCTCCCAATTATTAAAAAAAAATTACAAGACACAACATCAATTACCAATAAATATATATAAGGCCAAAATACACTTTACTTTGATAAATTTTTACTTAAATTCATTAAAATTTAGAAGACCAAATTGTAAGTGTCATGAACAATAGTGATACTATTCATATGGCGCCCTGGATCATTAAAAAAATTTCCCATAT
>CATIWM010190680.1:0-13250 GCA_949671775.1 Mallotus repandus
TTATTTTATTTACATTTTAAAATAATTAAAATAAAATATATATTAATTTACAATCTACATTTCCTACAAATTTACATGTAATTATACATAAATAATATACCAGTTAACATATACAGTTTGTTTCATATACTTGAAAAAGAATGCGTGATGTGAATGAAAGCACTAAATAAAGCAATGGGAAATGTTGAAAGTGAAATGCAAATCACTATCTAAATTTGCTATTAGTTCTTTATTAAATAGGTTCATATTTTAGATGTTAAATTGATTAATTAATTAATGACACTAATTGAGATCAGTCACATACCTTTATGTTTTTTTTTAATTAGCTTTCTAAATGTTTCTTTCTTCTCTTTATAATTTTCTATGTTTACGTCAATTATAAAAGTCGAGTTTTTGTATGTACTGACTTCAAGTCTCCTTTTAATTATTTCTTTAATCTACAGAATAAGTTTTCTATTGTGTGAAACACATGTTGTTATTGAAGATTAAGCTCCTAAAAAAATTAAATTATTGCATATTAAGAACAAGAGGAACTTTTGGTCTAATTATCACCATGGTATCTAACTTTCAAATTGAAATTTAAAATCTTTCCACTTTTGATTTAAGTCCCAATAAAATCTCCAGACTGAAATTTTTGACCGATGAGGATTACATAGTGCAGACATGTAGGCTGATGTGGGTTATATCAAAGTAATTGAATGGTATTTTCTATATATTCAAATAATACAAATACAAGGTATATATAGACTGAATAGTAGCCTATATAACAATTACAATAGCCTATAAAACAATACAACAAATAGAATAACAAAGTAATAACAATACATTACTATTCTTTCACACACACACAAATCCATAGGCAAAGGAAGCAGAGATATATGAGTGTGAAGTGTGCAAATGCGCTCTTTGCCAGTGGTTTTATATAGACATCGGCAAGCTGATCTTAAGATTTTAGAAATTTAATGTCGAGAAAGCCAGCTTTAACTTGTTCGCGAACGAAGTGAAAATCCAGTTCAATATACTTTGTTCTTGCATGGAAAACTATATTAGATGATAGGTAAATGGCACCGATATTATCACACCACAACAAAACCTTAAGACATTGAAAAACACTAAGTTCGTTGAGCAAGGAACGTAACCATAGTAATTCGGTAGCAGCATTAGCAAGTGCTTTGTATTCACTTTCAGTAGATAAATGAGCAATAGTATTTTGCTTCTTGGACATCCAAGAGATAAGAGGTTTCCCAAGATAGACCCTAGAGCCACTTGTTGACCTTCGATTATCCGAGCATCCACCCCAGTCACTGTCACTAAAACATTGAAGAGTTCAATCTGAATCACTGGATAGAAGCAAGCCATGAGAAGAAGTTCCTTTCAAGTACCGAAGTAAGCATTTAAGGGCATGTTAATAAGACTCAGTAGGAGAGTGCATGAACTGACAAAGCTTATTGATGAAAAAAGCTATGTCAGGTCGTGTGATAGTAAGATACTACAGAGAACCAACAATATGTTGATACTCATCACCATTTGAAATGGAAGAACTACCATGCTTGGACAAGGGCGGATAAGAGGCCATTGGAGTGGAGCATGGCTTTGCATCAGCCGTATGAGTGCGAGTGAGCAAGTCATACAGATATTTGTGTTGTGTAAGGAGTAGCCCGGTTGAAATTTTATAGGTAGTAATGCCGAGAAAGTAATAGAGGGAACCTAAGTCTCAAACAGGAACTTCCTATTGAATGGCCAAAGTGAACTTGCGAACAAGAGCAATGCTGGAGCCAGTAACTAAGAATTCATCAACATAACACAAAAGAAACAAGTGATCACTACCAGTATTATAAATAAAAAGAGAGGTGTCGACTTTGGAAGGGTGAAAATCGAAAGCACATAAAAATACTTGTAATATATGAAACCATGCTCGAGGGGCCTATTTAAGGCCATAAAAAGACTTATGTAATCGACAAACATAGGTAGGATGTGTGGAGTCAACAAAGCCTTAAGGTTTTTCCATATAGACCTCTTCATTAAGATTGCTATGAAGAAAGGCATTAGAAACATCAAGTTGATTAATAGCTAATTTTTCTTGGTAGCAATGGCTAGAATAGTGCAAATTGTCGTTGCCTTTACCACCGAACTAAAAGTTTCACGATAGTCAACACCAAAACATGGGGTGTACCCTTTTGCCACAAGACAAGCTTTGTAATGCTCAATGTGACCAGATGGAGTTCTTTTAATGTGGAACACCCACTTATTACCAACTACATTTTTGGTTGGAGGACGTGGAACCAATGACCATATGTTATTAATTTGAAGGGCTCGCATCTCATCTTGCATTACTAAACACCATTCCTTTAGATTCTTAGCTTGAGAGTAAGTTGTGGGTTCTGTTTGGAGATAGGAAGTGGTTAGAAAAGCTTGTTTGCGAGACATGGTAATGGGGTGAAGTGTCATAGGATGAGTTCGGATAAGTGTAGTAGCAGGAACAGGTATAGAACGAGTATTTGGTTGAGAGGGATAATTGGATAAATCAACAGGTTATTGGTGGTAAATGATGAAGGGAGAGCGGGACTATTAAGAGAAGAAGGGTGAGGATTGGTAGGTTATGGGGATAAGGATGTAGAGTTTATAGTGGAATGAGAAGAAGAGGTGGAGATAGGAGCATATGAAAGAGGCATACCTATTGGGGATGCTGAATTGAAAATGGTCCAGACATGAAGCCATGGAGTTGAAGCAGGCTGTTGCGCATGAGAAGCAACATTGGATGCAAATGGGAATAGATGTTTGTTAAACTTGGAATGTCGAGCTGTGTACCTTTTTGTATCTTTGTCTAAGCAAAAATAACCAAGATGATGAGGAGAGTGACCTAAATATATACACATTTTACTGCGAAAATTAAATTTATGTTTATTATAAGGACATAGGTAAGGGAAAATAGCACAACCAAAGGCTTTTAAATCAACATATGGAGGTGATTTATGAAATAAAATTATAAAAGGAGCAATGTGGTTGGTAGTGATAGATGGTAAATAATTAATTAAAGTGGCACTAGATTGAAAAGCATAATTCTAATATTTTAAAGGTAACTGACCATGAGATAATAAAGTTAAGCCTGTGTTAACACTATTGCGAATTTTTCGCTCAGCAACGCCATTTTGTTCATGAGTATATGGACAAGCACAACGATGCACAATTCCACAAGTTTTAAGATATTGATGCAATTTTTTATATTCGCCACCAAAATCAAATTGAAATTTTTTAATTTGAGAATTAAATTGGCGAAGAACAAATGCTTGAAATTGAAAGAATGTATTATAAACTTCACTTTTATTCTTTAAAGGGAACAACCAAGTAAACTTGTTAAAATCATCCACGAAAAGCAAAAAATAATGATGTCCTAAGGAAGAAGTCATTGGAGCAGGGCCCCAGACATCCGAGTGAATCAACTTAAATAGGGTAAAAGTATGGTAATTAACTAAGGGTAAGTGGGAACAAGATAATTTTCCTAAAACACAAGAAGAAACTTGATTTGAACGGTAAGCTACTTAAATTATTTTGTTGAAGAATTTTTGAAATAGTGGTGGAGTGGGGGTAACTAAAACTAGCATGCCATTGCTCAAAAGAACATCTTTCACCAAGCAAAGCTTCTTCAAACTAGGCAGCAACACATAAGGACCATCTTTACTCGGTCCGTGCAATAGGATTGCCTTGCTTACCTGATCCTTTATCAAAATAACAAGCATTATCATAAGCAAATTTTTGGACAAATAAAAGTGATTTTGTAATTTTAGAAATGAGTAAAACATCCTTAAAGTAAAAGGAATGAGAAGGTGCAGTGTATATAGCAGTACCAATATGAGATATATTGAGACCTTGGTTATTACCAACACGAATATGATCATTGTCTATATACTCATTTACAACACCAAAGTGGGAGATGTAGGGAGTCATATGGCGTGTGGCTCCAATGTCTGGGTACCATGGTGAAGTGTGGAGAGGTTGTGGAGTAAACAAAGGCAAAGAAGGGACTACCAAAGTGTGCCAAGACATGGACTAATTTTGGAGCCAAGTGACATTAGCTTGTGGTCCAGAAGAATATTGGCCATTACCAAAAGAAAAGGGGTGCTGGTAGTGACGCCTGCACCGGTCAGTGGTATGGTTGCGATTTTTGAAAATTTGGCAAGGTCCTAGTGGCCATCTGTTAGGATTGAATGGTTGAGGTGAATTGGTGTTTGAAGGGCGAAAGGCAGCCATGTAAGATAGAGATGATGCTGAGACAATAACAGATTTTTTATTTGGTTGTTACTAAGCAATGTTTGCTAATGGTGTTTCCTAGGTGCTTTTGAGCAAAATTTCATGTGCTAACAAGTGTCCATGAAGTTCATTAAAGGATACAGGGTCAAGATAGAGGTTAAGAGCAGTTTAGAATAGGAAGAAATTATATCTTCCATGTGAGGTAATTACGAGAAGTAAGCTTAATTGAAAAAGTGTGATTCATAGATTATGAAGGTGTAGTAGTAGGAGAAATAGGAACAATGGAGGTTGAACTTGTGGTGCTTGGCATGATAGAGAAAAAATTTATTTATTTATTTGTATTCTTTCATAAGTTGGCATTTCATGTATCTCGAATGATAAGAAGCAATACAAAAAGAGAATAAAAGGAAAACCTTCTAAAAACTAATTAAGATCCATCACACAAAAGAAAGTGCTATAATACCTTATCAAAGTAATTGAATGGTATTTTCTATATATTCAAATATTACAAATACAAGGTATATATAGGCTGAATCGTAGCCTATATATAGCCTATATAACAATTACAATAGCCTATGTATAGCCTATAAACCAATACAACAAATAGAATAACAAATAGAATAACAAAGTAATAACAATACAAACTAATAACAATACGTTACTATTCTTTAACAAGTTAAAACGCTGGTTAAATGAAGTTTAACATGTCAAGGTAATTACCTACATGGTGCTACATGAAACCACGTCATATGCCACGTCATTTTTTCTCTTTTTTTTTCTCTCTTTCTCTCTCCTTTTCAATTTAATTTTTTTTTTATTTTGAATCAAATATATTTTTTCCATCACCGAAGCCTCTCAAAAACTATGTCGTACATCTTCATTTATCACTTATGCCTCCACCACCATAACCACCACAATTGACATCTCATTCAACAATTCAACCACCACTGATGCCATCCTCCACCTCTCTGTAGACAACATAACACCATTCATTGATGATGTCGATTCAATTTTTATTCCCTCTCTTGACAATAACCAATCTGAAGACATTGAGATCTATCTCCATTCGCATGTCTACACACACGCCAAGTATTTATCCGCCTTAGTATCTAGTTGATGGTGACATAACGGCAACAACAAAACTAATTCAAACACCAAGAATTTAAACTCCATGAAATTAATCGTACCTCTCATTGAAAACTCCATTAATAACCATTTTAACAGTGCAAGATAAGGTGATAATTGTTGGTGGTGGGTGGATGTTGTTGTTGTTTAAAAGTGGAGGGTGTTATTGTCGGCCATTGATATTTTTTTTGGTCTTTCAACAACGACCAACTCCTTAACCAAAATCTCAAAAAATGATTCTAAAGCAAAAAAAAAAAAAAAAAAGGCTACCCATGTAATGATTTGTCAAGTTAAGAAATAGCTTGAACATGTGTTGTCTTCAATAATAGTTCTTGAGAGTTTGCTATAATTCTTCTGATAAAAAAAATGAATAGTAGTGCTAATAGCAATAAGTCTCAGTCTTAATATTCAGTTATTAGGCTCTTTGGTTGAAAGAATCAGGCACCTAACACAAAGATTCTGAGCAAACTAAAATTCAAGGTATATATATGTGTGTTTTATATGGAATATATAGGGTTAAATGTAGGGGTGGTTACCAAACTTTACACTAATTTTATTTTGTGTACTAAAGTTTAATTTATTTTTTTCAATTACCCATCTTTGATTTAAATATCATCTGGTGGTGACCTAGTGATTGTTCGATGACGTGGCAGCTGACAATAGAATATTCATGGAATATTCACCATGTCACCCACACCTAATAGTCAATTTTTAGCACCTAATGCATTAGAGGGTACCAAACTTTATCTTTGTTTTAATTTTGTTACCAAACTTTGATATGTATCTTTTTAGATACCAAACTTTTATTTAATTTCAAAGAAATCACTTAAAATTTTTTCTGGTACTTAAGTAATCCATAATTACTATTTTAATTCAACATTAAAGTTTTTTTTATAAATAAGTCCATATTTTCTATACGTTTATAGGAAAAAAGGAAAAATTTGAAACTTATTTTGATTATGCCTAGCAAGAGCAAATCATCATGAGTGGTATCACAACCTAGGAGAAGTAAACTTTCAAACTTTTTATAAGTTTTGGACTAAATTGAAAAGATAAAGATATCGAGGGATTAAAATGGTTTTTAAGATAAATTTAGAGGACCAAAAATTTTTAAGAACAAAATCAAAGTTATGTAACTAAAAAGAAACAAAAGTAAAGTTGGGTCACCACCATTACAGTTAACCCCTAAAACTTGATGATTAGGCATGAGTGACATGGCAAATATTCCATGAATATTCTATTATCGGCTACCACATCATTAAACAATTACCAAGTCACCAACAGATGAGACTTAAATTAAAGATGGATAATTGAAAAGAAACAAATTAAACTTTAGTATCCAAAATGAAATTAGTGTAAAGTTTGGTAACCAAACGTACATTTAACCTGAATATATATGCACATATTAGAGTGTTGAGTTTGGTGAGTTACAAATAAATTTTTAGGGAAATTACATAAAAAAAACCCCAACCTTTAAGGGTACTTTCAAACAAAACGCTATTCAATTTTTTCTTTCAAATAAAACCGCAATATTTTAAATGTTATCAAAATAAGCCCTCTATTATGAAACATGTTACAGAGTGCTGATGTGGTCATTTTCTTCTGTCTCATGGGGCCCACTCGGATGACTGGACTGATTTATAAATTCCCAAAGAAACTAACCCACCAGTTCCTAATAAATCCCCACCAAACTATCAAACTCTAAATTAATTTCCCATCCCAAAAGTCAATTTCCCTTCCCAAATGTTTGTGAGAAACTGAGGAATTTAACAACCTTGTGGCCATGGAAGACTTAAATGGATTCGATATTCATGGACTGAATGAAACCCAGGATGAAGGTTTTATGCATGCCCTTTGCACAATGTATGAAATTTTTTCAGCTTGATCTGCTGAGGAAAAACTATTTTCCAACGATTGTGTTCATTTTGTTTGGTTGTAGCAATCTTTCTTCATGTGGTTTGACCCACCAACGTGTACCTATGGAAGGCAAGTGGTGTAAAGACTAACTACACAAGTACACTTGCAAGAAATTTGTAGTAAAGTGAAGATGAAAAAGCAAGAGACATTCAGTTATTGGAAGAAAAGCTGAAGATTGAAATTGCAAAAAGGGAAATGAAAGTGAAGTGGCTTATGTGCTTATTGGTTTTATCATGGTTGTTTATATTATGAAAATGGTTTCTGGGTTAGTATAAGTTTTTGGGTTGAAAATTTTTTGTCTATTGCAGCTAGCAGTTAACATATGATGTGTTAACTTGTACTGAATGGATGGAGCTGATAAAGTGTAAAATGACCTCTTTAATGGAATGCAAAAAGTATCTTTGTTCACAAGTTGTTGATTTTTTATTTTTAGAACTATAAGGTATATGTGAAAACAAGAAATTGTAAGAGTAATGGAATAAGAAGAAGTATTGAAAGATAAAAAAAATGAGATGAATTGAATAACACCTTGAGTAAAAAACCTATTACGTAGAAGTAAATTATCAACAAAACATCATTGTTTCAGGCTTCCATTAAAAGCTCATAAGTTGAGCATATTAGAGAAGTTAATAGCAAAGTTTACATGACCAAAATAGTACTTGACCAAAATAACACATCAACACTTAACAAATCTATTCTTCTTTTTTAACTTTTTAAAGCTTTAGCGGGTGTAGAAGCAGGCACTGCCAATACGGAGCTTGTATCATGAACGTTCTTGATGGAGAGGCATATCGATGTAGGTTTACAAGACTTATCCAAATCTTGTAGCACTTAAGTGTACCTCATTGATCTAGTCGAAGATTGAAGTGAATGACTGAGAATGATATTTTCTCCCCTCTAACTGAGTGTTTCCTTTTGATTAGTAGGCTGTTTAGATAGATAAAAGTTGTAACTTAGTAATTATAATAAAAAACTCATAAGTAATAATAATATGCATGCATTGACTTTGGCAGTACCATATTACTATTTGACTTTGTTGAACGAGTTCTAACTAGTAACTTTGACTTAGTAGAAGCTCACTGAGCCTCAGTGATAGTAGTTCTGACACTAGTTAACTACTTTTGAGTTGGAGTGGCACGCTGAGCAGGCTGAGTACTGGAAGTTCTATGTTGTGCCATAAATTACTGTATATATACTGGTATTTGTGGAGACTTAGGGATGTAAGGGTCAGTGATTGATTTTGCATTCCTTGGCCAATATTAGTACTGGAATTCTGTGTGCTTGCCTGAGCAAAATGCACAACATACATTAACATCTATCCATTGCAAAATGCACAACCAACATATAAAGCAACATGTGAACCAATTGCAAAATGATAGTGGTAGCTGAATGTAATTGCATACCTGTGAACCAATAGGACAACTTATTGAGGTAACTTCTACAGCCTCTGAGTTATTAAACCTTGCTTTTTCTATGTTCTATACACCAAAAAAATTAATCAAGTTTATAATTTATAATAGAATCATAAAAGCTAAATATAGATAACCTAATATAAGACATACTCTTCCTTTAGTTCTCTTATTGCTTCCTACAGGTGGCTTACAAGTCCTTGTATTGTGTCCAAACTGACCATATTTTCTGCATTTCATGACCAAACTTGTTCTTCTAAGCTTGTATGGGTTGATGGGCTCATCTGGTTCTCGAATCCTCTTTATTTTAAGCCTGTCAGGTTGTCTTCTCTCCTTTGGAGGTAATGGTGGATCATATGGTGTTGTAGCCCATTCATTAGGTTAATGAGAAAGGAATAGGTCTTTAAATAGGTGCTTTTATAAAAGTAAAGATGTATAAATTCTTCAAGCTTCCTTTTCAAATAAAAAATTACTGACACAACATGTGCATAAGGAATCCTACTGACATCCCACTTGTAACATGTACTTAACATTGTATCCAAATCAACTACACAGCTCTCATTTTCTTCTTACACCTTAAACTTCATACCCTATTTCAATGAGAAATCCATACCTGAGAGTTCAGTTTCTCTTTCTCAAGTCTAGCCTATGCTTTAGGTGTAATAGGACCTATATATTTCAGCATCAAGTCCATATTCTTATGAATTAAATGCATGTTATAAGTTATCACCTCTTCGAGTAGAGTTAAAATTGGCTTCTCTCTAGAATCCCTTATTACTGAATTAAAGACTCTAAGATGTTGTTCAATAGCTTGTCGCATTTTGGTCTCAGACTAAAAGCATGAGTGCACCAATGATATCTATCCAAGCTCATTAACCATCATAAGCACAATCATCTTTCTCTTTCATTTTCTCCATTATCTTGGTAAAATCAGAAGTTGTTATTGCCTTGGCTGCATTCTACATAATATCATTAAGTTCTTTGCCATTGATTAGTTTCTTGAAATTTTGGTAGAGATGCCTCCAATAGAATCTGTGGTATTCTTTTGGAACCATAGTTGCTAATACAGGCACCAGTCGTTGACAAATATCAAAATTAAAGTATTAGTAATGTAAATACAAATTTATTTATTAAATTAGAAGCTATTAGGCATGAAATTTTACCTTTTGTTGATCACTTCTTAATGTCCATCTATTATCTTCAATGGAGCCAATATCATTGAATAAGTTCTCCAAAAACTAGTTCCAACTGTCCTTACATTCAAATTTAGCAATTGCAAAGGCAAGTGGATACATCATGTTATTGCCATCATAGGCAACCGCAACCAGAAGGTGACCTTGTGTTAATCTAATTACATGGAAACCATCCAGACCTATTATAGGTCCAATACCACTTACAAAACCCTTCTTGTAAGCATCAACTACAGTAGCAGCATCAATGGCAGCAACTGCAGTAGCAGCTTCAATGCCAACATCTTCATTAGTACCCTCAGTGGCAACTGCTGCATCAGTAACAGTACTAGAACTTGCATCACAACCCATAGGTTTTTTGCCTTTAGACACACTAAGTTTATCATTTGCTACCATATTTATTTTAACTGCATCTCCTTAGATTGTATTCCTACTTCCCACATTCCCTTCTTCATTAAATACCCCTGCCTCTTCATCACTAGGAATATAATCTTCAATATTAGGCACTTCATTATCTTTATTAACAATATTAACTTTAACATTATCTTCACTCTCTCTTCCACTTTCTATCATTGAAACGAATTGAGGTATATCTGCCCTTAAGGCTTCCTCTTGCCAACTGTGCAACACATATAGTTCAACAGTGTTTATATCACCTAAACTATCAACCAACACATTATTATCTTGATTTATCACTAGTTTTCTCAGCCTATTCTCCAAATTCATACTAAGAACTCAATAAAAAAAATGCTTCAAAATCTAATTGTCCTAATCTTATCAGCAAATCTTTGTATTCAAATAAACTTAGCTTGTTAACATCTTTGTTATAAAAAATACTAACTTTGCCACCTATATACTCAGTCCATGGACTCCCAATAAAGTACCTGCTATGATGGAGAATGATTGTGATATTTTTAGTTTCCATATCGAAAACCCTAAAGAAAAAATAAAGTATTATATTTTTTCCTAAATTAACGTGTTAAACAACAACAAAAAATGTAATGAATATAGCCATAAATAAAGCAAAAGGGACAAATAAGGGACCCCATGAAAAACACATATTGTTAACAGTTTAAGCAATAGAGATTTCTTTTACTCTGTAATTAAGGAACGCAACACATGAGAATTCATGCTTACTTTCATAACATACTTAGTGAGTAATAAACAGATGCAAGCTAAAATCATTCTTCTCTTACTTAGTAACCAATAAACCAAAAAAAAGTTCATTTTCCATACCTCTATTGCAATAGCTTCTTCTACTTTAGGGCCAATGCAATTGAAGCTTATGAAATTCACTCTTTAGTATGTCATCAATCTCTCTTAATCACAACAATCTTTCTAATTTTGCTTTCAATTTTTGAAGATTACCATTACCTGAAGCTAATAACTTCCTTCATTTTTTAGGGTTTCTCTTTTTTAATTGAAATTTCAATTTGGAGGTAAATGTGTTGGTTTCATCTCATGTTAGCAGTCCAGTCATCCGAGTGGGCCCCATGAGATAGAAGAAAACGATCACATCAGCACTTTGTAACGCGTTTCGTAATGGAGGGCTTATTTTGATAACGTTTAAAAGGTTGTGGTTTTATTTGAAAGAAAAAATTGAATAGAATTTTATTTGAAAGTGTCCCTAAATGTTAGGATTTTTTATGTAATTTTCCCTAAATTTTTTTTTTAATCTGTAATTAAAGATTGAAAAGTTTGAGACTCTTAAAGTTTGAAGTCTTGTTTTAAGGTGAATCTTAAGGATTGATCTTAAAAATTTATGGACTTTTGATTTTGTGGAGTGGGGATATTTTTCTTTTCTTACGAAACAATAATGGAAGTAATAAATGTAAATCTTTTTTTAAGTTTCATCGAATCTTGAAATTAAGGTAATGGTGGCAAGTTCCACCCATAAAAAATCAGCGACTAAACTAATTATTTTATTGTACCTAACTCACGTGAAAAGATCACCAAATCAAGTCGCCTGAGAATTGATTTTATGCCTATATAATAGATGGAATGAAAATGTACCTTAACCATGAATTAATGGGTAAATTACTGAAATCCCCTTATCTTTATTTTTTTGACAAGTAAAAAATAAGTTACATGATTAAGGTCACGATTAATCTCAAAACAACCTTGATTTTGACTTTAACAATCAATTTTTATTGTTAACATTTATATTTAAGTGTGTTTATAAGTTAGGATCAAAATGATGCATTTGGAGGCTCAATATTCAAGTTTTCCAAGCCAAAAATGGTCCTCACAAGCTCCCCTCATGACCGTGAGCTATGAACATGAGCAGCAGCCTGAAGAGAGTAAAAATCAAGCCAAGAGTCTGTGCCCCTCACAAATTCTGCTCACTGTTGTGAGCTGCTTGTCAAGGGCACATACCCTTGGCTCGATTATTTTTAAAATTTATATTATGAAGTTTTTTAAATTTTTATAGTAATCAATCCTTGGTTTTGACTTTAACATTAATTAATAAAAATTAGTTTGAATAATAAAAAGAATTGATAAAATTATTTTTAAAATATACATTATGAAGTTTTTTAAATTTTTTAAATTTTTATCACGAGTCTAAAAAATTTTTTGTTCACGAGCAAAACATGTGGTTGTTTACTAATGTGTGTGTATATATATATAACATACATTAATTTAGAGAAATTTATATGAAATTAATAATATTATGAATAAAAAATATATTTTAGTTATACTATTGGTAAAATATATGTTTTAGTTATACTTTAATAAGATTAAACATAAAAATTAATCAAACCAATTGAATATTATAGATGTGTATATGGCATTAATTTATAACAAAAATTTAGAAATTAATTGATAAATAAAAATTGTACATTAACTGTAAATTAATTGATCATATCTATTCATAATTTCAACCTAGAAAAATTATGAAATTTATTTGTAACAAGAAAAGAGGAAAATAAAATTTTCATCAAATCAGTGATAGAGAATATATTAAATGAATTGGGGTAAGGAAAGTTGTCAAAATTAATTTTTTTCCTTTTGAAAATTGAAACAATTAAATTTTCTTTGAAGAGATTGAAGTGTGAAATAATAAATTTTCTCCAAGTCTATTTTCTAAGGGAAATATGTGATTTGAATATGAAACAATGAACCCCACTTGCAAACCATGATAAATACCATTAATATATGCAATCAAAACAATATATATATGAAAGAGATATTAAATTTTTTTCTTCATTTATTTTCTACTAGTATACGTGTATATTTATCCTTTAACGAAAGAAACATTTAAAATGTTGGTTGGGATGTGAATTTGTAGTCAAGTAATAAAATAGAAGTCTTGCATCTCTATCTGAATTAATTAGATGGGCAAAGAATATCAACACATGAT
>CATIWM010190713.1:0-11275 GCA_949671775.1 Mallotus repandus
CTAAATTAATTAATTAATTAAACCTAAATTTAATTTTAAAGGCCTATTGATTAAATGAATTAGATCTACATGTGGGCTTGAAGCCCAAAACAAATAAAATTAAAAGCAAGCCCAAATAAGAAATAAAAAAATAAAAAATAAAAATGATAGATAAAAAAAAACATTACGTTATTTTTTCTAACCCTAATTTTAATTACATACAACCTAAAATTAATCTAAAGCCAACATTAATTTTAATTGAATTACCAAGTGAAATCTAATTTACTAACCAATTAAAAAAACACATATGCGTATGATTCTACTATTCCCACTATTGGGGCTATTACAATAATCTATTGAGGAAAAAAATAAATAAAATTAACTACAACCCCAAAAAATACAAAATAAAATTACGAAATAAATGAATAAAAAATTATAAAACTACGTTCAAATACAAAATTTAACCCATGACATTCCATGGATCTTCATGGATCTTGTTCACCACCACGGATTCAAATCATCCAATCCAAAATCATAAACACAAAAAATAAATAAAGATTAGTAAATAAAAAAATAAAAAATAATTAAAATCAAAATTAAATAGAATAAAAATAATCAAATAAATAAAAAAGAAAGGAGTAGAAAGAACTAATTTGATTGATGCAGTATTGATTCCCTTCAGAAGGTGATCACCATTAATGAAAGTCTGTGGCTTTTGTTGTGTTTGTCTGTGATTTTGATTTATTTGGATCTGATTCACGGCTAAAACTTGAAAAAAGTACGTAAAAAATATCAAGAAAAGTGGGTGTGTTTTGGTTGACGGCTAAGAATCAGAAAAATTAGAGAGCAAAGAAATGAAAACCTCCGCTTCCCTACGTGAAAAGAAAATCACGTATTTATAAAGACACCATCCTGTAACCCTAATCTGATTACAGGATAAAAATCAAATAAAATAAATTATTTTTATTATTTATCTAGAAAAATAAATAAATTTTATCCACACATTTATCTAAAAATCAATAAAAAAAAAACGGAATTGGCCAATTTCCGACCGAAAATATAGATTTCCGATCGGAAATCTATATTTCCAGTCGGAACCGAAAATCTATATTTCCAGTCGAAAATAGAGATTTCCGACTGGAAATCATATATTAAAAAAATGTAAAAGCAAAGTTAAAAAACGGTGCAAATTGGTGATGAATGGGCCTAACGACCCATTCATCACTTTCTTTTTTTTAAAAAAAAACTTAAAATTTTTTTTTTCTGAAAATCTATTTTAAATATAAAAAAGAAAATTAATAATAACAATAATTAAAATTAAAATAAAGATAATAGTTCCTAAAAATAATTTACAATTTAGTTTAAAACCAATAAATCAAATCCAATAAATCAAATCCAATAAATCTAATTTCACAGTCTATTTTCATTATCAGGTCCTCTGTCGCATCCATGCTCTAATTATCCCGAAATTGGGTGCTTACACATGCTTTTTAAATGAGAAAAACCTATATTTCTAATTATGAAATGCAACTATTTAATGCTCAAAATCTAGCATTTTTAGCACTTATCAACTCCCCATCACTTGAGCTTTTGCCTGTCCTCAAGCAAACCTTATTCATATAATGAATAAAACTTATTAGCTAGCTTCACTTGAACAGCCACTCTAATCTCCCATTAATACAACACTTAACAATTCATAAACTAAATCAATAAACCGAGGCCAAAGATATAAAAGTTACTAGCTAGTCACATTCTTTACATGCAAGGTTCCTTTTATATTTTTATTTAATTGCTTATAAAGGTTTCCCAATTACAGTGATCGCCCACCTTTCTCGTATTACTTAGTGTGGATACCTTTAAAGGGTCCTTTGGATACTCATACTCATATTAGAGCATTGGAGTATATAGAGCTTATGCAAATATAATTCACTTTAAAGCAAGCTCTAAGCAATTTATTGAGTGAGTGCGTTTTACGCTCCATCTCACTTTTTTATTTTCTTTTTTTAATTGGTTCTAAAAAATGTAAGAATCTACCAACATAGACTAGACTTTAATCTTTAATTACAATCATCTTTCTACAACATAAAGAATCTAAGTTCAATCACTCAATAATAAAGTAAGCATTAAGTTCATTAAAGTTCAAAAATCTTTAACCACAGTTTATTCCTCTAACTTAACGAATTCAAATAAAGTATCAATAGGAGATTATTACATTTTCTCAAGGAAGAAATCACATAATGAACCTCACACATCACATGAATAAGTTGCAAATTCTCAAGTGTCATGCAAATGAATCCTAAAAATCTATATGCTACGCTCATAAATAAAAATAAAAATAAAAACAAAATATTAATAATGCATGATTCCTTTTTATGCAACTAATTGAATGCAAATATTTAAACATAAAGAAAATGAACATAAACTAAAAATAATTAAAAGAAATTAACTCCCTTTTTTAGTGCTATGAATCCATTAGAGGTGAAGGTGGAACAACCATACCTGTAGCCTTGATAACTTTCACTATCTTCTTTATGTGCTATGTTTGATAGTTGATATCTCTCTCAAATTTCAAGTGTGCCTCATTGAGATAGCAACCCTTCTTGATTGCACTACATGACTCAAAGTTTGGAAAATAAAATATACGTATACTCAAAATTCGAGTGTTAGAATATAAGCACCACAACATGAATAATTCATTCATAGTCACCCTAGAACTATCTTGCCTTCCAATAATGTTATATGACATGAATTTATGCATCATTAATAAGCAATGATCTCTAATAAATCCATTAGGCATAACTTCTTCTTCACCAACAGTATCCTATATAATATTTAACTTGGGGGAATTCCTAAAAATTTAAAGAAAAGAAAGTAAAAACCTTAATTTGAAAAAGGAAATTCAATTGAAAAATAAAATTCCTTTTTAATTATTATTAAAAAGGAAATTAAGTTAAAAAAATTATTCCTATTTAACTAATTAGAAAATACATAAACCTTTTTCAATTAGAAAAAATAAAAATTTTAAATTTTTGAAGATTTTTGACAAAACTTTTATTTGAAAATAACCCCTCCCCCACACTTAAAATCAACATTGTCCTCAATATTGTGGTAATGATTAATGAAAATCGAGTTTGAAAGAAATTAAGTTTGAGTGTGTACAGTGTGTAAGTGACACAATTGTGTCATTAATTGACACGATTGTGTCCGAGCCTTGTTCTGTCCAGAAATCAGGTGACACAACTATGTTTGATTTTGACATAACTGTGTCTGTTCTGCAAAAATTATGCTATAGAATAGGCTAACTGAACTTTTTACCTATTAACATTTCATTCATTCATTCCAACAATGCTCACAATTCAAAAGTAACATGCTTAAATGGTCTAAACTCAATTTAACCATATGTAAGATCTTTTTTTTTTTTATAAATTTATGTGCATAAAACATATCATAACGAATTCATCCAATGCAAAATATAAATAAGACGCCATTAAACACATAAACAAGCAAAATTAAAATTTAAAACTATCCTTAAAAACAAAATTAAAAATAATAAAACAAAAATATTAAAGCAAAACATTCAACATTTTTAAACAACTCAAAATAATATCAAAGTACTTAAAACTTAAAACTAGTATAAAGCTCATGTTATCATAGGAAAAACATATTGGTTCCTTCAATAACTCATCAAAACTCGGGAGGTGTGGATGGGTCTTATGGAAGCTCGAATCTTTGACTTTGAAAATAAACCATAAGATTACGAATGAGTACTTTAACTTTATTAGTCAGCCTTTCCACATTGACATCTAGAGCTCCAACTTGTGTTTCCAAATTATCAATCCTTTCTGCCATTTGCTCTAGTGTCGCTTCTTTAATGAGTTCATCCTCTTCCTCCTCTTCTTGATCTTGTGTTTGATCTACAGCTCTCCTCACAAGCCTATACCTCCCATTCACATACTTAACAAGGCCCGTAGAAATAAATGTTATGATGCTAATCCTATTAACCCCTTTCACTTTGTCATAATCCATTCTGGACAATTCATACCTATAGTATTCAGCAAGCGCCATCACTAGACCTCTAATGCTTATTATGAAAGAGAACCTAGCGACCATATCTTTGAGTTTAAGGGCTATTGCATGGCATATATCCAATTTCTTATCGTTCACCATGCAATACAAAGTTGTTAACTCAATTTTTATCACTACACCATCACCTTCCTTTCTACCAAAAAGAATATTTGCCATTAAACGATGCACATGGCGAAGAGCATGAGGAAGAATTTTTTATTCTTTGGCTGATTTAGGTTTATAAAACATGTCTCTTTGCCTTATTAGTTCCCTCCAAGATTGTTCTCTATCAAGCTTAATGTTTGCAGGTTAATCATTAATGAGATTGAAAAGCTTATTCAATTAAAATATGCCCAATCCAAATGGCTCATTACCCAACCTAAATAGCAAAGTGTTTGATTGTTCATCAAATGTAAAAGAGCTTAAGAACTCACAAGTGACCCTAGCATGGTAGGATATGTTTTCATCATAAATTGCTTCCAACCTTTCCTTCTTAAGTACAAGCAAACTTCATCAAATAATCCTACTTCTCTAAAGCGGGTTTGCATAAATATATATGGGTTGAATCTTTCTATGCCTAACATCCTCATTCCTTTTCTTTGAGTTTCATTGACAAATTGCATTATTATTGGGTATGGGATCACCTCTCTATTCCCTTCTATTTCCATTTAAGGATTGGAAGAGCTTCCTCCAAGTCTTGCTCCCTTTAGAGGTGGAAGAACTCATTTTGTAGCCATGTTCCTTGTTATCATTATTTTTGTAAAGTTTTGATTTTAGGGTAAAGAATTGCTTTTGATTTGGTTAAGTTTTTGAGAAGTTGAGAAGAGAAATAGGGTTTTTTAGATGTGTTAAGGCTTAGAAAACATTTTTAGAAGTATTTATAGTGAGTGATTGCCCTAAATTAATTAAGGAAAGTGAAAGTTTTTTAAATTAAACTAGTTTAGGAAGGTTGCAGTCGTGCAACACAGTCGTGTCACTGTGTTAGATTCTAGTTATGGACATAGAATTGATATCAATTAAACATGGTTGTGTCATTTTATCGGCACGGTTATGTAAAATTCCCAACTTTTATTCATTATAGAGTGCTAATTAGACATAGTTGTGTCAGTTTATTGACACGTCTGTGTCTGGTCACTGAATTCTTCTTTTAAATTTTTGACATTCTTTTAATTCAAAGAGTTAAAAATAATTATATATTACATTTATAAGTCCTAATTTCCTTCATGCACATTAGTCATCAATTCATGTTCACAGTTATATCAATTTTAGCAAAAATTTTGTACTTTCATCAAACAAATAATTAATCTAATTTCAAACTTACAACCCTTTTGTGCTTTTTTGCAGATTATTCCTTTTCTCTAGATTTGCTTGCACTTAAACTACCATGGTTTCCTGCAATATAACATGAAATAATAATTGTTAACAAAATTAAAATGCTCTAACAAAAAATGCAAACTTAAAAATAAAAACTAACTTTTAAAGCTTGGTTGAGCCCCTAAGAAGTGCTTGTTTAATAAGGTCATTAGCTTGACAATGTTTCAAACTATTTTGTAGTGTTCTTTAAGTAGGCAAAGTGATGATGCCCATCTTCTTTGCCTCCATAGTACTTGCACAACTAATGGCTGCACACTTTAAATTTTTATCCTTGATTGTTTATTAATTCCATAACTCCATAGGTAAAGACTTGTGACACATTAAATGGTCCTGACCATCTATTTTTAAGCTTCTCTAAAAATGATCTCAGCCTAGATTTGAAAAGTAACACATGATCTCCAATTTCCATACGTTTCCTCCTTGTGCTTGAGTCATGCCACTTCTTTTTTTTTCTTTATAAATCCTTGAGCTTTCACATTGGGTAACTGTGTTTTGGTATTTGAGAAGCTCCTCTTCATCATAAGATTGTAAATGCAAACACTTCGTTGTATCCTCCAAATCATAAGATTTTGCTAACCTCCTTTATTAGACTTTACTCACACAATCATCAATGCAATTATGCAATTATCCTTATGCTATTAAATTTACAGTTTTCCTTACCTACTCTTAATGTGAGAGTGTTCCTTCATAAACATTTATAATAGCCTTAGCAGTGTACATGAAGGGCATTCCAAAGATCAAAGGCACATCTTCATCCTCCTTAAAGTCGAATACCACAAATCCACTTGAAAGATTAAATTCCTTGCCTTTACTAGAACATTCTCTACTATTCCTTTAGGTTTCTTGATAGTCTTGTCTACTAATTGCAAACCCATATTTACTGCTTTTGCTTCCGTCAAACCAAGCTTCCTTTAAATAGATAAAGGCATTAGGTTAATAGAAGCACCTGAATCATAAAGAGCCTTAGGAAAGTTTAAATTACCAATAGAGCAAGGTATAATGATATTCCCTGGATGTTTACGGTTTAGTGGAAGCTTGCTCGAAACTATAGCACTACACTCTTTATTAAGAGTGATAGTTCCAAACTTTTATAGCTTTTTCTTATGAAAGATAAGCTCCTTTAAGGATTTTACATATTTAGGCATTTGAGATACAACTTCAACTAAAGGTATATTTATGGGTAGCTTTGTGAATATGTCCAAAAACTTTGTAAACTGCTGAACATGTTCTTGCTTCTATAGTCTCTATGGAAATGGCGCTTGTGGTTGATAAGGCTTTACTTCTTTCTTTTGTTCCTTAGTCTTCTCATCTACTTCCTTTCCTACTAGTGTTTTAGCTTCATTAGTTATTTCCTCTTCATCTTTTTCTTCCTTTTTATCTTGCTTCTGATTCTTAACTTGAGTAGTCACCATTTGCTTCGGTGGTTGTAGTTCTATCCCACTCCTCAAGGTGATTGCTTTAATATACTCCTTAGGATTTTTCTCTATATTACTAGGAAGAGTGCCTTAATTTCTTATGGATAAAGAGTTTGCTAATTGCCCCACTTGAACTTTAAGATTATAAATAGATGATGAATGATTTTTGAACATAAGCTGGGTATCCTGATGCATCTGTTCAAATCTTCCCTCTAATATCATTGTGGCCTCATTTTGTTGGTTCATTTTTGCAGTCACCAACTCCATAAACTTCTCCATTTTGCTTTCCAAAGAAGATATAGAAGATAACAAACCCTTATCTTACTGAAATTGTGATTGATTTTAGTGTTGTTGTGCATGTGTACCTCCAAACAGTAGTGGTGTTTGAGATCTCCATTGATTGTTGTTGTTGTTTTACTCTATGAAAAGTTTGAATGATTCCTCAAACTTGGATTTTAAGTGTTCCTAAACATAGAATTCTATTGTTAATTTATACTGAAATTTATTCACATAATTCACATTCTCTATAGATGAATTTTGCATAAGCTGGCATTCAATAGTAGGGTGTCCTCCATGAAAAAGTTCACATGCCGATGAAGAAATTACATTTAGTCCCATCTTGTCCATCCTCTTAGTTAGTGCATCTAGTTTTAGATTTATCATGATCAACCCATCTATCTCAATTTCTCCCCCCTTTTCTAGGTATAGCTCTCTTATTAGCCCATAGACTCTGTGTATTTTCCATCTCCTCAAAATGTTTTAAAGCATTTTTAGATGTTTTAGACATGATTGTACCCCCAAGCAACTGCATCTATATTGACTCTAACTGCAGGATTCACACCCTTATAAAAAGATTGAGCAAAATCCCAAGCAGGTATTAGACGTGGTGGACACTGTCTTTGTAAATCTTTAAATCTATCCCAACATTCATGAAAGCTTTCATCTTCCCTCTAATAAAAGAATTAATCTCATTCCTGATTTTCAAAACTTTAACAGGTCAAAAATATTTCTTGAAGAATGCAGTATAAAGTTCTTGCCAAGTATTAATAGAATTAGGAGGCAAACTCATGAACCATCTCTTTGCCCTATCCAAAAGTAAAATGGAAGGAGAATGAACCTTATTGCTTTTGGTTGCACTCCATTCATTCTAAATGTAAAATAGTATTCTAGGAATCTAATCATGTGCCCAATAGGATCTTCATGTGATAACCCACTAAACTGAGAATTCTATATCATTTGAATCATGGCTGGCTTGATTGCAAAGTTATTAGCCACCACAGTAGGTCTGACAAGAGGATTTTAATCTTTTTGTAAATGTGGACTGATAAAGTCTCACATAATTCTTTGCATATTTGGTCTGTTTTGATTTTCTGGTTGATGAGCAGGTGGATCTTGCCTATTAACTCCTTTATTTTCAACTCCACCATCCTCTATTTTGTCCATTATGTTTCTTTGTTCTCTAAGTCTCCTATGAAGAATTCTTTCAATTTTTAAATCTACTAGAAATTGAATTTCACCCCTTTTTTTGTACTTCTCGGTGAGTGCATACACGCATAAGAGTGCTTGAAAATCAAACAAATAAGACAACAGAAAAATGCTCTCATGAAAATAAAAATAAAAATGTAAATGTCTAAATCAAACAATATTAATTTATTCTCTATATTAACTAATCTATCCCCAATGACAACGCCAAAAACTTGATGTGCGAAATCTACAAGTGCATGGAATCGTACAAGTAGTAATAAAAAGATATCATTTCCACATGGATAATGTCAGTTACAGAGCTACTCTTAATATTTTGCTTGTCTAGACTATCAATAATTTCAATGAGAAATGAAATAAATTAAATCTGAAATAATATGAAATTTTGTCACTAAATCCATATAGTTAAAGACATTAGGATTTAATTCCCCAGGCTCAACTTAATTCAAAAGGATCGTAAATTCTTGTTTATTTTGAATAACATTTCATTTTCAAAACATCTTTAATGTCGTGATGTCTCTCTCAAGTACTCTCACAATTAACCAATTATGTTAATCACTTGATTACCTAGCTCTCATTAGCACGATTAACTAGATATAACCAATTCATTCAAGCATTCTTTTATGGAATATTAATATCGAAATGTCTCTTGACTAAGTCAATTTGAATTAATAGACAGTTATTGCTTTTCTCACTAGAATCAATCTCTCAGCATAATCCTAGTGTCTAAATCAATTCAAGGGGTGATCAAGCCAGTGAAAAGCATTAAGTCCAATAACTCTCATTAAATGCATATTCTTTTATTTAGAATTTAATCGATTAAGTTCATGTTGAGTTGGGTTCATTGAACCCCAACTAATCTATTTAGCCACTCATAGAAATTAAAGAAGAACAACAAGAGATGAAGAATGATAACATATTCATAATTAAATTAAATAATAAGCAATAGAATAAGAGAAGAAAAACTCTTTTGTTCAGCTTCCTCAATAGTGTTCTTGACAATCAATTTTTGTTCTTCAATCCAATATCTTGAGTTGAAAATAAAAACTAAAGAATAATAATTCTTATGTAAAAGTAACAAAAGAGTGTTGTTCTTTAAGGTAGCAGCCTCTTTAATGTATATCTTTGGAAAATAAAACTTCTCTACTTATAGTGTCTCCAAAAACCCTAAAGAAAAACTTTCCAAAATAGCAGCTACGACAGACACGGCTGTGTCGCCTAAGTGACACAACTATGTCACATGGCCTCTCCTGAAATGCAAGCTCTTAAACACAACTATGTTGCATATCTAAAATAGCTGTGTCAGAATAGACTTTTACAAGCCTTCAAAATCAACAACCAGACAAGATTGTGTTTGTAAAGTGACACGAGTTTATCACTATTCTGCACTTCAATATTTGATTTCTTACCCTCTTTAGCAGCCAAATTGGCTTCTTGCTTTAAGCCCTCATTGCTTTCATCCCTAAAATGAATTGTAAGTTAATGGAACCGACAAAATTCAACACAAAAGCAATGTAAAAAGTATAAAAATGAGCTGAAAATGCGTAAAATGACAATTCTATTATTATTTTAGCTTCTAATGCAAATAATCATAAATCATGCTTTTTAAATGATAAAAACATATATTTTTAATAATGAAATGAAACTATTTAGTGCTCAAAATCTATCATTTTAAGCACTTATCGTCATCCATCCCTCTGCATTCCATGTGACTATGATGATGGTTTTTAGGGTCCAAATGGGTTCATACTTGCTTGAGCATCACTCTAACCCTTCTTTAAGACCCTAGGATAATGCAATTGATGTGTTTTTAACATTATTTTCTATTTTGAAATGATTTTATATTGATTTTCTTTTTATTTCTTTAAACTCTTCTTTGAAAGCTTTCAAGTGTGATCCTTAATCTTATTTTTGAATGATGATTGTGATTGTGTTTGTTGATGTTTGAGTGACTAATGGATGATTTTTTTATTTATTTTCTATGTGATTTGTGATTTATTTTAGTGTAAATACTTGTCTAAAGTCTTTTTTAGTATGTATTGTGTCTATGTTCTTTTTGATTGAAGCCTAGTGTGCTTTGATTGTTAATTTGCTTTTATAATGACATTATTTGTTTAATAAGTATTTTGATTGTGTTTTGATTATCGACCTTGATTTGTGTGTTTTGTGAAGCTGTTGTTGATTTATATGTCTTAATTTGCATATGTTGAGTTCTAAGTGATTGCTATTTCAAGCTTTAATTCAAGTACCTTGTTTATATGATTTGGTTTCAATTTTAGAGCTTTATGAGTCTCAATCTGCATATTTTATGCTTTGATTAAGTCAATTTAGGGATTTTGATTTAATGTAGTACATTTGTGAGTTAATTTTATTTTTTAAATGCAATTAATGTCAATTTTAGTGTCTTAAGTTTAATTAGAGACTTGTTTCTTATTCTCTGTAGTGTCAATTTATCAATTTATTATCTAATTTTGCTTTCTTGATTATACCAACCTTTCTCTACTCTTGTCTAAGCTATATTATAATGACTATACTAATTCTCTTTTTTACCTCTTAATTCTTTGCATTATTACATTTCATGCATTCTTGTGCTTTTATGCATATCACTTGCTTGATGCATATCACTATCATGTGTGTGCTCATTTTTAGATTCTCTAGATGCGTATTTGCATGCACCCCGACTTGCATCACTTACATGAATCTCGAAATTTCATCATATTTCATGTGTTAGGATTTTGTGATTAAAACACACAATGCAAAATAAAAATTTTAATCAAAAAGCCCTCATAAGATCCATAAAATTCTATTAAATGATTTTTTCACACCCGTACTCTTCTATGGGTACATTTGCATACATATTACATTGCATTTATATATATATTGGTTGAGTTTAAGAATAAGTTAGTATATATATAGTTAGACTAGTGTATCGGGTTAAGCCGTGATTTGTAATCGATCAA
>CATIWM010190732.1:0-14043 GCA_949671775.1 Mallotus repandus
GAATGATTTCCAAATTAATTCTATTCAAAATGGCCTGCAACACGTCCATGCTTCGGACCGTGCTCATCAGTAGATGAAACAATAGAATTCAACATGGCTTATGACACTGCCATATCTTGATAGTGTCCCTTTTTGAACAAAATCTTATTTAAATTTCTCACAATTTAAGTCAAAACCTAACACCACTCAACTTGGCTTTGCATTTATTACTTTTTCATTAAATTTCAATACCAATTTCCCTTTATATTTTTCCTTTTTAGTTATTTTTTCATAATTTTTTAATAACTTTCATAGAATGACAAAATTTTCTACATATATTAATGAGAATTCGAAAAAATTTGTTGCTATATATTAAAATTAAATTTTCAAATATTCAAATGTAAGATAACATTATATTAAATTCTAATTCGACATCATGTGTAGTGAAATTGCTTTTTGAAATTAAAAAAAATAAAAAGGAATTCTTCAAATTATTTTCAATTTTCAAATATGAAAATCTAAAAGACTATAATAATCTAATGAGGAGCCAGCTGCAGTAGCAATGCCAAAGTATTGCAAGAGCCGAGTTAGATATTGGGTGTTGATGATCTTGATGCATGTGGACATAATTTTTATAAAGAAATCAACCAAAAAAAAAACTCATGTGAGCATGCAAACATATAACTCCAAAAAAAAAAACTGCTATTTATTTTAAAGAAAAAAGAAGAAAGGGTCACCATCCTCAGAAACCCTAATTCCTTATAACATGTTGGAGAGAACTATTTGTACATGGTTGTGGGTTTTGGGTGCTATATATATATATAGCAGAAGTAAGTGCATTAATATTGGTTGGTCTGTTCGGGTACAAGAGAAGAGTCACCATCCAGTTGTTCCTCATCTCTCTTTCACATTAGGTGGATTGAATGTGACTTTGGCTATGAGAAACTCATGTCTTTACCCTTTCACCTTCTCTTTCTCCATTTATATCCTTTTTGGCTTTGCCTATTCTCTTTAATTATACATAATTTTTTTTTTTCTATTAAACCCAAAAATAAATAAGCAAATAAAAACATGTGTTTGTGGGTGGACCAAATTCTTCTCTCATTATCTCTTCTCTAGCTATATACATATGTGTATACGTAATTAGCTAATGTCCCTGTCTCTTTTTCTTGAATAAGACAATTTTGTTATATATTCATATATAATTATTTTTCTCTCTAAATAGCTAGATTTTTATCATATAGTTTTCTATTGATGATGAAATTAAGTACAGTTGGTTGTTCAATTTTTAGTAATAGAGTTGTCTTTTTTTATTGTTTTATTAACATTAAATTCTTTTGAAAATGACTGAGATTCAGATTTTAGTTTTGTTTCATGAGAGAGAATTTTTTACCATATACTTAATTACCGCTCATTTCGGTTGATATATTTTTAAATATATAATTTATGCATTTTCATATCAAAAATATTTTTATTTCAAAATTTTTTTAAAATATCTCAAAAATGTTTATAGTCAGTTCTACAAATTTTAGAAAAATTAGAAAATACATTTAAACTTAAAAATACATTTTCAATTTTTTAAATAAAAAAGAAAACAAAATTTAGAAAAACTCTATATTTTTTTTAAAGTAAACAAAATAATCCATAATTGTACTATTAAATTGATGGTAATAAATAATTTTTCAATATTTGTATGTAAAATTTATATTTATATATATTTTCTATACGTTAAATATTTATTTATGTATTTCTATATATTTAATACTTATAATTTTTTGTTCATATATGTGTCCTACTTTGTTTTTTTAGAAAATATCATTTTGTTATATTGCCACTTAGCTTAGCCTGGTAGATATAAGAAGAATGCCCATATACTTAATTAACTGGAACTTCCCATTTCTGAAATTGCAAAGACTGAAAATTTTCATTCTTTTGAAGCACAAAATCTTAAAGACTGTAATCCCATTAAAGAACACAAAATCTTATTAAGGTTAGGTCTTTAAAATATAAGGTATCCTGACGATAACAAAGAGCTTGTTTAATAATAGAAGAAGTGACATCTCCATGATAACTTGAAACAAGTATTAGGAAAATAATAGCTTTTCTTTTCCTTTTTTTTTTTGGCAAATTCTCTTTTATTTGCTAAACATTTGACATTTTCCTACACAAGGAATTTGGATTTTTACTAGAAATAAAATTTAAATTTGTGGGGATGTTCCTAAATTTCTCTAAATCTAGAAAAATCAATCCATGTGGTGGGATTCACTTTGTTAACACAATTTCAGTAACTGTTGTTAGAAGTGGAAGTTATGTTGGTTTTCACTATTTTGCCAGCTTTATGTTGTACCACAAAATTGTACCATTCAAACTCCACCAAATTTTTCTTGTCCCTTTTCTTTTTATTATTTTTAAAATGATATATAAAAAAATACATTTGAAAATTCTATGATAACTTTGTTTTACTATTTTTATCACCTTGAATGTAAAAGTATTTTATTATCCAATGCTGGTTATTAAAAAAGTATATTTTATTTTGTAAAAAATAAAATAAGGATAGAATTTTTTGCTTTTCACAAGTCAAATTTATTGTAACAAAAGGAATCACATAAATAAATAAAATATTTAGACGTAGATTTAAGAGGTATATATAGGAAAAAGCTGAGGAATAAACTTGGCCTTAATTCTCTTTGTTTGTGTTCCTTTCTTTTTTCCTCCTCCACTTGTGTAGTTATCACCCATCAAATGTCTACCATTAAAATCCAACTTTTTCTAGCAAGTTCTTCTTTTTTTAGTTGAAGATTGAAATTGAGAGAAAAGTGGAAATATGGGTATTGGTATTTTTGGTAATTTTGCAAAATTCTAACATCATGAACTATTGCAATCTTGGTACATAAGTCACATGGTAAGGAATGTGTAGTAGTTTTCAGATCATGCAAATGTTGCTACACATGTCATATTCCAATTGGCTAGTACTCTAAGATCCATATAGTTGGAATCCAGAGTATATAGATATGAATTAATTAATGTGAAAGCTAAAGGTAGTTGATTTTATTTTGGAAAATTTTTGCTTGCATCCATATAATATTGGACCATTAGACATGTTATATATTTGAAATTGGTAAAAATTTTATAGTTTTTAGAGATATTCTTGCTAATGCTGACCCTTTCAATACATGTGACTTCCGATTCACATCAAGTGCAAAAGCAAATTGAAAGTTTTTGGTTATTTCTTGTGCAGAAAAGAACAGAAATAAAGAATTTAATGTGGCTGCAATAAGGAAAGGCAATGCAAGTGGATATGAGAACATGAGAGCCCACCACCACTGCTACTACCTTCTTATTTGAAGCATATATATATCTATGCATGCATCAAAACTCACAAGGGAATGTTTTCACTTAAAGTATATTGACCATATGATAAAAAAAAAAAAAAAAAAGTGCATACCTCTTGAATATATGTATATATATGTATATAATATATGAAAACAAGAAGCAAATTGAGGCCAAGTGTTGTGATGATGATGATGATGTGAATTGGGACTTTTTCTACATGTAGAGAACCCTTTAACTGTCAAAACTCAAATATAAGGATAGCTCTTTGAAGTCTTTAAAAGCCTTGATGGGTATGATCATTGTTGTCTGGAACTTATACTAAGGGGCTTGGACCACATGCATATAAGGTTGGCATCTTTTCAGATGTTGCATTAACAATGTGGGGGCAATTTTTAATTATGTTATATCTTTGGTCCCTTTCCCTTTTCTGTATGTATGTCTTTTTTGTATTATTCTATCAAATCTGTTATAATCAATCATTAATTTTAGTTTGCTATAGTCCCATCCTAAATTTTTATTTTTCTTCTCTTTCTAAATAAATATATTTATTTTTTTTTAATTTATAGAAAAGTCAAATTATCTAAATATTGATGCATTACATATTATAGAACAATCCTTCTTTTTTAAATCGACAATAACATAATTTAATCTCTATATCTCATAATATCCTTGACCAGTAGTAACCACTAGAACACTTTTCTACTGACCTTTCTAAAATATATATTTATGTGTATACTTGAAATTTCTCAAAAGTACAAACAAGCTATGGAAGTTTTCATTAATTGTCATCTTTATACTAATTATTGATTAGGGCAAATCTAATCTAGCCTAGAATTAATTTTCTCAATTTTATACACATAATATATTGTATTATTTATTTTCAAACACATGAATTGGTGCATGTGTGTTCATTATGTATAGAGATATTGTCAAAATTTCACTCTTGTATATAGTTTATGAATTTTCATGAAAAAGATTGATCTTCTTATCGCTTCCATTGGATTTATATGGAACTGCAATCGTAGACGATCAATGGTTTGTTTTTTTATGTTATTTTATATGCCATGATCTTGTCACATGCTTAAATTGTGGAATAAAAATTTCTTATAATGGCCTCTAGTGACTCCTATCATTATATGCTTAGAGTGTGCACACACACATATGTATTTTGAAGTCATTATAATATCATTAGTTGTAGCCAATTTTCATTGAAGTCTTGCATATGTATCTGGTCTGGAATTTAATTGTTTGATAAAAATCAAGCAGTGAATGTGTGGTGATGATGCTTGGATTATATATATAGCGAAACTTTCACGTATCATTTTATTTCATATTTCAATACTAAAAATATATATTAAAATTTAACGTGTTGGGGTGTAATTGAATTAAATTGTTTTTGAGTTGCTTAATATTTGATTCAATAAAAACTCATTTGAGTTCGTATATTGAAGTTTGTTTAATAAATGAGTCAAATTCAAACAATATATATATATATATATTAAAAATATTTTACCTTTAAATTATAAAATAATGATACATATCACATATTTTGATCTCATTTGAGATTGTTGTTTAGGGTTGAAAGAATAATTTTGCCCTTTTTTAAAAATTGTTTATCTAAAATTGTTGTTTACAGAATGATTAATAAATGATATTCTTTCAAAGTATATTAACAAAAAATAAATATATATTCCAAAAACATGTAAAAAAGAAAAAGAAACAAAGTGATATATATACATATAATATTTGGTGAGCTAGCAATGTGTTGGAATATTAGTTGTGGTGATATTATTGAGTGTGTAAGTTAAGTTGGAATTGAATGAATGAGTTCAACATTAAAAGCTGAAGAAACAGCCGTAGTATCCCATTTGAAATTGGTAGTTGCAAGTTAACAATGTTCACATGAAAACTGTTCCCTCATTTACTTCTCTATGTATCACTCACTCTAAATAAATTGGTCCACTTCTTTCATTTTTGATGTTGACATAGTTCTATTAACTTAATTGCATTTACTCTCTCTTTTTTTCTTACAATGAAATCTCTTTCAAAATGGAAATTAAAATTTTTTTATTTTATTATTTTAAAGTTTATTTTTTATTAGTTTTTTTTAAAAAAAAATATACGTAGACATATTCTTTTTTTTTTTAATAATTTTAATTATTTTCTTAATTATCTACTAATTAATTTAGTCATTTGCTGCAAAAATACAGAAATTGTTTACTAAATAACTTAAGTATTAATGGTAAATAAGTTTACTTTATCCAATATTTATTGTATTTTTTCTAAATTCACATGAAATAATTATTTGAATATTATTCAATTGTTTGGATTGAAAAATGAATTCAAGTACTTGAAATCCAAAAGAAAGAAAAGTATATGCATGTTTTAGAAAATAAGATTTTTTTAATCCAATTAAGTCATATTGTTCTTGCCTTGAATAATTAAATTGGCCTCCTCAAGATAATATTTTCACAAATTTCTAAAGATTATTTTTCTCTATATGTTTTTTTTTTCCTTTCGGAATCTTTTATTTTAATGTATTTCTTATTAATATCTCTAAAATTTGTCCTTTAAAAATTTCTAATTTCAATTTATTATCTTGAAAATTCATTCTATATAAATTTCGAACAAAATTTTATCAAAAATTAAACACAGTACCTATGAAGATTGGTGAAATTATCATGGAAGTTTGGTAAAAAAAAATTATCATGAAATTAAAGAAATAATAGATAATCATGCATAATTAATAATATAATTTCATTGATGAAATTATGACTATACTATGACTAATTTTTGCAATCAGGACTTTTAAGATATAAAAATCAAAAGCCAGTGCATTTTTTTTAAAGAACAAATTAAAGTGAGGATGGTAATTGATGGGAAGCATGTGTAAATTCATGTATTAATTTACCACTATATTATGTATCATTAACCTCTTTTTTGGTTTAATTTTATTAAAAAATTTATTTTATTTATAAATAAATTTTAAATGGAATTCATTTGCAAATGAATTCTAAATTCATTTGAATCAAATACATTTTATTAATAAAAATAAATTTAGTGTTAAGAAATTTTGGTTCAAATAAATTTTAAAAAAATTTATAGAATTCATTTATAAATCCAAGTTGATGTGTTTGGTTTAAATGAAAACTTTGTAACATTTATTTTTCAATTTTAATTTTTTAATTTTATGAAATTTAAAATTAAATTCATTTTTATTGATAAAATATTTTTGGTTTAATGAATTTGAAATTCATTTGTAAATAAATTCTATTTTAAATTCATTTCAAATGAAATGAAATGCATTTCTCAATAGAATTGAATAAAATAAGGGTAAATGTAACAAGTGAGCTCATATATATTTGTGAACTAGCTACAGTATGCGTATTGAAATTAAAAAATTAAACATTTAAAGATTTAAGAATATGATACTTTATGTCTAAATCATATGTATAGGTATAATTGAGCCAAGTCATCAACATATATAGAGCCATATTATAGTTTTTAACGACTATAGGCATTTTGCAGTTGATAGAGATTTTTTTTTTTCAATTAGTTAAAATTTAGGTATTTAGTAAAAATTTAAAATTAGCAGTTGGTAGTTATTTTTATCGAAAACAACTAACTCTATTTAAAATTTGTTTTCCATCAGCTTATATACTAGATCAATTTTTGGTTTTTTTTTTAATCAGCTCACATATGATTTATATATATTCTTTTTATCTAGACTATTTCACTCTTATTAAAAGTAACTAATAACAAATAATTTCATTTAAATTAAATGTATGTCATTAATTTTTTATAATTCATAATAGAATAAATATTAATTTAACTTATAATTATAACATGTATACCTATGATTAATTTTTTTAAAAATTATACAATAATATTTATACTTAAAATTAATTTTTAAATAATTTCTTTTAATAATTTATAAATCAAAGATAATAAATTATTAATATGACTACATACTATTTTTAAATAATTTACATAATAAAAAATATTATAAAAAATATATAAAATTATATTTAAAAATACATTGTAAAACACTATAAAACTAACAAAATTTATTAAAAAGTTCATATTTATTTACTATTCACTATCAACTATTCTACCACTATTAGTTATTTGTTGCTATAAACAATTCAACTAAATAGTCCCTAAAAAATTGAGCTCCTAAACTTAATTAAATCAATGTAGAAAGTTTTTGACATGATATCAATACCGGATTTGGTGGGATGATCTTATGGGTTGGTTGTAGGTTGATGTTTGAGCTAGGTGTGTTTATGGCTTTGGGTTTGGGTAATTTATATTAAGGTTAAATCTACACTACTTATATATAATTTGAAACGAGGGTCATTCACATTTTTAATAGTGTCAAAATATTATATGGTTAGAACTTACATTTTTATTTTATATTTATATTTATATTTTTTGAACAATTAAATTAAGTGATTAAATCTCAAACACCAACAGAAAGACTTTGAGTGCTCTCTAGTGAAATCTCTGTCTAGTAGAGAAGTTATCCTTCGTAAAGAAGTTTCATAGTATTGACAACATTTTGCATCTACAAAATCTCATAGATCTCTTCTATCCTTGTTACTTGTTCTCTGTCTAAGTCCTTTTTTTGATGAGTTTTATCTCTTGGAACTGTCAGGGGTTGGGTAACCCCTTAACATCGAAAGTGTTGAAGAGGATGATCTTTAAGGAGAAGCCTCTAATAGTTTTTCTCCTAGAAACTAAACTGCGGACTGATTGTATGGAAAAGATCCAAAGTGGTTTGGGTTTTAACAATAGTTTCCACTTAAATCCAGAAGGCCGATATGGAGGAATGGGCTTGTGGTGGGTGGACAAATGCAGAATCTACATTTTGCATTACTCAAGAAACTTCATTGATTCAATGGTAAACATTGAAGGTAAAAAATGGCACTTAACTTTGGTTTACGAGCATCCAAGAAAGGAAAGGAGGTTAGAAGTGTGGGATGAGATTTGGAGATTAAACATAGGAGACTCAGTCATTTGGCTCTTAATGGGTGAAACTAATGCTTATTTAAACCCAGAAGATAAGAAAGAAGGTAACTTTGCTTACTATTCCCAAACCAAGGATTTCAGACCTTTGTTGAACGATTGCTCTCTGTTGAACTATTGCTCTCTATTGGATCTAGGGTATCAAGGTGGATACTATACCTGGAACAATAAGCAAGTGGGTGAAAATAACATCCAAGCTAGGCTAGATTGGGAGTTGGCCAACCCTCTTTGGAGCACTAAATATGATTTTGCCAGAGTTGTACATGAGTGATTTTTGAGTTCAGACCACAGTCCGGTGATTCTCATCCTTAATCCTCCTAAACCAAAAAGAAAATAAAGATTCTTATATGAAGCTAAATGGGAGGAAGAGGTGGGGTGGAAAGAAGAAATAGGCAGAACCTGGTCTCACGGAATATATGGAAATAACTCTCATCCCTGTTTCAATGCTAAGCTAAACATATTGAGACGTGACCTCATTCATTGAAGCAAGCGAAGGAATATGGGAATTAATGAGCAAGTAGAGACTTTTTAGCAAAGGGTGGAAGAGATAATGTCGGGAACCTTAGCTAGCCAGGAACAATCTGAGATGAGGGATCTGCAAAAACATATTACAAACAAGTGGAAATAAGAAATCTTTTGGAAGCAAAGAGCACATGTTAAGTGGTTAAAAGAAGGTGACCGCAACACTAACTTCTACCACATGACAGCAATACAGAGAAGGCAGCAAAATCATATTAGAAGAATAAAAAATGGAGCTAATTCATAGATATCAGATGAAGGGAGAATTAAAGAGAAAGTAGTAAAGCATTTTCAAAATCTCTTCAGGTGGGAACCAATCCATTTTGAAAACGACTTTACTTCCACTCTACCAGAGTTGGTGACAGACAAAATGAACAATGACCTTATGAAAAGAGCAAGCATGGAAGAGGACAAAGATGTAGTTTTTGATTTGGGTAGGCTAAAATCACCCGGTCCTGATGGTTTTCCTAGAATCTTCTACCAAAACCACTGGGATTTAATCAAGGAAGCTATGACTCTGTTGGTAAATAATTTGTTCACCTCTGGAAAATTACCTTCAAGACTTAACAACTCTATCATTGTGCTGGTTTTGAAAAATAAACATCCTAAATCCTTGGATAAATATCGACCGATTAGCTGCTGCAACTTCAGCTATAAAGTCATTTCAAAGGTTATCTCCAACAGACTGAAGAAGTGGCTGCCATAAATAATTTCCCATAATCAAACTGGTTATGTAAGTGGTAGGAGTATTCAGGAAAATATAATTATTAACCATGAACTTATCCATGCTGTGAGAATAAGACTAAAAGGAATGAGAAGTTACTTTGCTTTGAAACTTGACATGGCAAAGGCTTATGACTGGGTGAGTTATGAAGTTCTAAGAAAAATCATGCTTCAGTTTGGCTTCCGGGATGATTAGGTTAAATTGGTAATGCAATGTGTTGGATCAGTGCAGTTCATAGTCTCAATTAATGGCTCTCTAACTAGGCCCTTTTCACCTAAGAAAGTTATAAGACAGGGGGATCCTATATCCCCCTATCTATTCATTTTAATGGCTGAATATCTATCTCACATGATTATACAAGAGCAGCAAAAAGGTAGCATCAAGGGCATTCAAATAACAAGGCACTGTCCATCTATCACTCACTTTCAGTTTGCCGAAGACACAGTTCTATATGGAGAGGCCACAACACAAGAAATTCAGACTTTCAATTCCATTTTAAGTAAGTATTCGGTTGCCACAGGACAACAAGTAAACCTCCACAAGTCGGATCTTATATTTAATAGCATCGCCCACTATGAAGTGAAAAGGAATGCTTGCGAAACTTTTGGGGTTAAAGAATCAAATTATTCTTCAAAATACCTAGGTATGCCTTTGGAATTGGGTCAGACAAAAAAGAAGTTTTTTAGCTTCTTAATTCAGAGAACTTTAGATAGAATCCAATCATGGAGGAGTAAATTCCTTACTTTTGTGGGGAGAGAGATTATGGTGAAAGCTATCCTATAAGCCCTTCTGTCTTATGTCATATTGATATTTAAATTACCCATGGGAATTAATAAGAACATAGAGAAGCTCATAAGGAAATTTTGGTGGAGTCAAGACATTAACACTAGGCGAGTGCACTGGATAAAATGGGGAAAGCTAACCGAAATAAAAAAGAATGGTGGACTTGGTTTCAGGGATATTGATATCTTCAATGATGCCATATTGGGGAAGATGGAATGGCTTATACTATAAAATCCAAATATGCTCTGTGCAAAGCTTCTTAAAGGACTCTACTATCCATTTTCAATGTTTATGGAGGCAAAACAAAGCCATCAAACCTCATAGGTTTGGGCAAGCCTTTTGAAAGGAAGGGATGTGCTCAAGAAAAGGTGTAGGTGGCAGGTGAGGTCTGGTAATAACATAGGCATATGGACAGACCTGTGGATCCCTTATGTCTCAGATTTTAAGGTATCATCACAAAAACTAAATGGAGTTAGAATTCATATGGTCAAGGATTTATTGATGAGCAATTCAGGGGATTGGAATCACTATTTATTGAGACAACTTTTCTTAGATCAACAACGGAAAGCTATTCAGACAATTCTAGTGCAAAAGGGACTAGGGAGAGACAGATTCATAGGGCACTTCAATGGAAAAGGCCAATATGTTGTTAAATTTCCCTACAGACTTCTAAAAAAAATGAGAATTCCTAACCATGGTCAAGCTAGCACTGGAAATGTAGAAACAGATTCCCAGGTTTGGAATTCCATATGGAGCCTTAACATCCCCCCTAAGGTCAAAGTATTCTTGTAGAGATGTACTTGGAATGCTGGGATAACAAATGAAGTTTTGAAACGCATGGGATGCAAGGTTGACAATAAATGTAGCAGGTGCGGATTAGAATTAGAAACTCTTTAGCATGTCCCTTTCTATATGAACACTCTAAGCGAATTTGGCATGCAAGTCAGCTAAGCTATATCCCCCATAGTATCAGGTTCTAGTCTTTTAATAGATGGTGGCTAGCAACCTAAAAGCTAATGGAAGAAAATAGCAATGAGGATCTAATGAGACTAGTTGCAAGCCTTTGCTGGAATATATGGAAATCCAGAAACATTAAGCAATTTAATAGGGTCTTGTAGGATCCAAAGACAACAATGGAGAAGATTGGGCATTGGTGGAAATTAGTTCAAAGTCTAAATAGCAATGAGCCTCTCTCAACTGCTCAGACTCATAACCATGAAGACCAAACAATTCTGGACAGCTTAAACCATAATTGTTAGGTAGCTCCAGAAGTAGGCATATGGAAGATCAATTGCGACGCGTCTTTCCCTAAATCTGGAAACAAATGTTGTGTGGCATGGGTATGCAGAGATCATCAAGGAACTATCAAACACATAGAGGTTAAAAAGCTGCCTAGTTTTTCTCCCTTGTAGTCAGAACTGTTAGCTTTTCGACAAGCATAAGCTTTTGTGAAGAAGTATCCACACAGACAATTCATAATTAAATCTGACTATTTAGCTGTTATACAACTTTGCTCAGCACTTAATGATGAATGGCCATGTGAAGTTGATGTAGTTGGTTAAGAGATAAAAAGATTAATCTCGGCTCACGGAAATTTAAAGTTCAATCACATTAGAAGAGCTGCCAATCAAGTTACAGATTGGCTGACAAAACATGAATCTGTTTTAGCTTTTAGTGGATTATCATTTAATGTTCATCCTGTCTTTTTAGACCTTATTCCCAAGGAACAAGGGTTATAATTTTTTCCTTTAATGAAATTTTCGTTCAAAAAAAAAATCTCAACACCACAAGAGGAGAGAGGGAGAGAATGAGACTTCAAACCCTTCTCTTCTCAACAAGATATACATACATTTTGCCACTTGATATATTTCTGAGGGACTAGGGACTATTTTATATCTATGTTTAGGATTAAATGGTTAAATGGATTCAAACATGTGAAATTGATATTAAAATTTGCTTAGATTTATTATTTATTACTCAAATTGCAACTTTTAAGACATAAAATGGTAAATATGAAAATAGTAAACTTAAATTCCACTTGATAAAAGTTAAACAAAATTCAAATATTTTGTACTAATTTTTCTAGCTTAAACATAAGAGGAAATTTCATTCACTATCCTTTTTTACCAGCTTTCTATCATTCGTGGTCCACTCCATTTTCTTCTTTCATTTTTGTTTTTCTCTGTTTCAATTATGTCATTATTTTGGTCCAGTTTTTGAAACTTTTGGACCAACTTTGGCATTTTGGTGCGTTTTTTTCCTTTTTTTAATTTTTTTATGTAATTCTTTTTTTACTTATTATTCTTGAAGTCATCTTTAATTTAAGTTTATTGTATGTATTTATTTGATTTGTATATTTCAAATAATTTAATTTTATATTCTAAATAACAATTTTTTTAAAATTTGAAACTTACTATTATTTAGAATATAAAAATTAAGGTAATTAAACAAAAAATTATCCATAGTCATCAATAATTATTTTTTCATAATTATTTAGAATTTAGAAATTAAACTAATTAAAGTAAAAATTACCCATAGTATTCAATAATTATTTTTTCAGTAAAAATAGCAAAAAATTATGAAATATATCAAATAAATTATTATTTCTATTATTGATACTAATAAAAGTAAACATTATATTTATGATCTTAATTTTATTATTAATGATGAAAAAACTGAAAAAAAAACAACAAAAATCAACAACTGCAATTTTTTATTGCTTTTGTTGATTTTGTTATTTCAATTGTTGCATTCAATTGTTTTTGTTATTTATATTTGTTTATTTTTGTTAAAATAAAAAAATAACACTAAAAAATAAAAAAATTATGAGTTATATAAAAAATTATTATTTTTATCATTAATATTAATAAAAGTAAAAATTTTATTTATGGCCTTAATTTTCTCATTAATAATGAAAAAATAATTTAATAAATAATAAAAAATAACAAAAATAAACAACAATCAACAACTGACAATCAACAAAAATCAACAACAATTAACAACATAAAATTTTGTTTATTCTTGTCGTTTTATTGTTTCATTTGTTGTTTTTAATTTGTTGTTGTTTCGGTTTGTTGATTTTTTTATTTTTTTGGCTTTTTTTTTTGTTGATGTTACAAATGCATCATAAGGATTGTAAACTTGTTACATATTGATGATCAATAAGTATCAAATAATTTTTTTTAAAAAGTAGTTGTTAGACATTTTAGTGAACAAATTAAAGTAAAAATAAATAAAATCCTTATTTTTAAGAATATAAAAGGAGAAAATTTTGATTATTTATTGTTATTACAACAGTTGAAGATATTTATTGTTTGGTTTAACAACAATTGAAGATATGTAGTTCATAATTATTCATTTGAAAAAAAAAGGTCTTAAGAGAAAAAAATTGAGCAAAAAAAAGAAAACGTTGAGAATAAAACGAAGACAGACCTTAAAAATAAAAAAAATATTGAGCAAAAAAGTTGAGAAAAAAAGATGAGGAAAAAAGATGAAGACATTAAAAAAAATATTATGAAAATAAAAGATAAATATAGTACTATAAAAATAGAAAAAAATGTTTAGTAAAAAACTATTGAGAAAAAAAATGAAAACAGTAGAAAAAAATATTGAGCAAAAAAATTGAGAAAAAAATAGATGAAGCCATTAAAAAAAATTGAGCAAAAAATATTGAAAAA